>CAUYRT010025543.1:0-17093 GCA_963574885.1 Lepilemur ruficaudatus | reverse complement strand
TAGACTGCTTAGACCCTGATAATGTTTCAAAGTACAAACAACTGCCTCCTCCAAAGAGAGCCATAACTGGTCAGCAGCATGAATTAGCCTTCAACTTAACAGAACATCTTCATGCAATACTTCAAAAGGAAAATCCATATTACTCAATCACCGTGGATGAACCAACTGATACTACTGACTCAGTACAGTTTTACATTTCATTTGGGTTATAAGAGAAGATTTTCTTTGCTACAAAAAGTTACTCACTTTGGGCATTCTTACAAACACAATGCAGGGAACAGATATTTTCAAAAACTTTCAAGATAAATGTGAAGTTGGACTGAATTTGGTAAATTTAGTGAGTGTATGTACAGACAGTGCACCTTCCATGACAGGAAAACATGAAGGGTTTAGTGCACAGGTAAAAAAAAGTATTAACAGATCCAGATGCTCTCATTCTTTTCATTGTATCTTGCATCGGCAAAAGCTCTGTGCTAAAGAGAGTAGTTCTGTGCTACTATTTTAAGTGACACTTTGCAACAAGTTTTAAGTATTTTTAATTATATTTGTGCAAATGCAGTGCAGTATCCTCAGTTTCTTAATATGCTAAAGTTGAACAATGAGGTATTCAGTGTGAATTTGCCGTATCATTCTAAAATGTGTTGGCTTTCACAGGGACAGGTGTTAGCCAAAATTTTATCTCTGTGAGAACAGACAGTTATATTTTATGAAGAACACAATCAGAATGTGAATTATTGAAAGGAGATTTCTATGGGAATGCAGCATTTCTGTGTGATACCATGTCAAATCAAAACGACTTGAATATTTCTTTGCAAGGTAAAAACTAAGTCTATACATGATATGTGGCAAAAAATACAAGCATTTCCAAAAAAGCTATCTTTTTTCAAAACACTTCTTCGAAAGGAAATTTCAGATGAACATTTTCCCCAGTTAACAAGGGTCACTGATGAGCAGGATGATATATGCGAATCATTTGAAGACTATGCAGCTGTTACAGACCTATTAATTGGAGAATACAATGAAAGGTTCACTGACTTTGAGGATCATGACATCACACTGAAATTAGCATGTCAGCCTCACCTAGTTGATATCACCAAGGCACCTAAAGAACTACAGATGGAATTGATTTAGCCCTCAGTAGATGACATTTTAAAGTCATTTGATGCTAAGAATGATCCACTTGAAATAATGGAAAAATAGTAGAATACCCACAGCCTTCAGGAATGTTCCCCCCAAAAATGCTTTTCAACCACTTATTGCTGTGAATCTACATTCTCCTACTTAAGCCAAATCAAGATACCCTTAATGTAACAAATGAGTAATAAACATTTAGAGGATCAATTGAAACTGTGAACTTCCATGCTCCAACCAAATATTCAGATGCTTTCCAACAAAAAGCAGACACAACAAAGTTATTTAAAGGTTAGTTAACTTTAAAATTAACAAATAGCTTTAATTTTTGAAATTATTCAGTACATAGCAGTGAGATTTTTACAAAACGGTGTACATTTTTTTTAAGTATATCTAATTGAAGTTTCTTGAATGTGGCCTTATTTGATTACAGATAAATCAATGTGGCCTTCCAATATGAAAAGGTTCCCCATTCCTGCTTTAAACTATCTTGAATTTGCTGCTGTAGGTGACCTGACTTATGGGTTCTGATTAATTTTTTTCCATACTTATATTCAACTATCTTCCAAATGTTTATTAGATAATAATTCCTTGCCTCACTCTTAGGTTACTTGAGGTTTGTCTCATAATGTGTCACTAATGACTACTTAAATCTCTCCCCAGATCTCTAGTATACTGCCTGCATTTTTTATTTTATTTTATTTTTAGTATTTTAACCCAACTCCATAGAATAAAATGATTCTCAATACATAATGTGTTTTACAACCTGAAAAAACAAGCGTACCATCACCTTTTCCAAGAAAAAAAAAATCCACCTTTTGAAATTTATGTCTTCTCCTACTTCCAGATGAATTTTGCTATATATATTTGTCAAATCTCATGGCCTATTGCATAGGGACACTAATTATTAAATTAAAGCAAAATATTGCACTAGGGAATAGAACAGTGGATCAAACAAAACAATATCCCTAATCAAGAGAGACACACAATGGACAAATTAACAGATATGTAACACGTTAAGTAGTAAAAATAGAGAAAATGGACTATAGGGAAAAATAGAGAAAAGCAAGAGGTATAGGGAAGGCTGCAGGAGGGTGGATATGGTCAAGGATTACCATGTGTTTAAATTGCTTGGGTGACATCTCTGCATAATGCAACATTTAACAAAGAATTGAAGGAGGAAGCAGAAGCAGAAGCAAGCCATGGGAGGTTTCTGGGGGAAGAGCAAGTAAAAAACTGTCTCCACCGTTAGAACATGCATGTCTGGACACCACAAACCAAGATGTCTTGCTCACCACTGCACAGGCAGCACCTCAGCACACACTAGGTTTTCTAAAATTATTTATTGAATAAGAAGATATTAAGTGAACTTTCTAGGCACAATTATGTCTGAATTTCTCCCCTTAATATACCATGTCCCTCCTCTTCTTCTTCTCTGAAAGTGACTGCTATCCTTCAAGGATGACAGACTCTGCTAGTTAAGTTATCAGATGCCAGAGCAGCACTGTCCAGTAGAACTTCCTGCCATGATGGAAATCTAAATCTGTCATGTCCAATCTAGCAGCCATCAGACGCATGTGCTAATTGAGCACTTGAAATGTAGCTAGTGCAACTGAGGAGCTCAATTTTTATCTAATTTGTCCTAATTAAAATTTAAATTTAAATAGCCACACGTGGCAAGTGGCCCAGGGCAGGGCAGCTCTAGAGCCCATAACATACTTTCGATGATATAGACCAAGGAATACAAATTGTAAGGATCATTTTATTTAGTATTCTTCACAGAACATAAAAAATATCCCTCTAAATATCTGAGGTGATACCTCATATGTATTTTAATTTACATTCCTTTATTTGTAGGGCCAAAACTTTTCTAAGCATTTGCTTTCTATATCTCCTTTTTATGTGAATCGTCTACTCATATACTCAACTGGGGCTCTCTTAGAATTTTAAATTCATTTTTGAAAAAGATAACATTTCCATAATGTCAATATATATTAGTTACAGCAAGTTGAAAAAAATCCAGAAAAAAATAAGTTGGAAAATGAAAATTATCCATAATCCTACAGTTCAGATAAAAGAACTATGATTAACATTTTAGAATTTTTTCTTCTAACCTTTATGCTCCATCATATATATTTTACATAATTAAAATCATTCCTGGATAATCAGTTTCATATCTCCCTTTTTATATTTAACACTCAATCATTAGCATTTTTTACATTATTAAAAATTCTCAAAAAATAATTTCAGTGACTCTAACAGTCATCTTATAGACATATCATAATGTATTTAAGCCGTTCTTTAATATTAAATGTTTAAAATATTTTCTAATGTATGTTACTATAAAAGTATGCTGAACTTCTTTGACCATAAACCCTTTATAGCATTTATAATTATTTCCCCAGGACAGATTCTTGGAAGGTAAATTACTTGACACATTAAAAAGGTATGAAGGTTTTTTTTAAAGGCATTACCAAATGCTTTTCGGAAAGACTGCATAAAATTATACTCTTGTCAAGAGGACACGCAAATGTATACCCTGAACCATTACCAACATTTAATATTATCTTTACTCTTGCAACTTGGATGGTTGAAAATTGGATCTTATTTCCCTTTGTATTATTTTTAAAATTATTAACAGTTGAACATTTTTTCAGAGCTTTATTAATTACTTGTATTTCCTCTTCTATAAATCATGAATGCCTTGCTTTGCCCATTTTCTTATTAGATTGCTAGAGTTTTCATCAATGTATATAAGTTCTTTATGTGATGGTCATTACCCTTTTTAAAGTACACAGTAACTTTTTCTATTTTGATGTTTTTGTGTACTTAATAAATTTTCAAATAGTGAAATTTCTATGATTTTCCTTAGCTAATTTCATCTATTGCTTTTAATTAAAAAGATCTTTCTTATCCAAAGGCAGATAAATATTCATCTACACTCCAATCCATTTTTATTGTTTCATTTTTTTACATTTAGCTCTAAAATTCATTGCAATTATCGCTATTATGTGATGTGAGTTCATTTCATCCCAATAGCCAATATTGTCAACAGTCATTCTGATTTAGTTCAAATGAAGATTTTTTGTTGAGTGTCTATTCCATGCAAGAATGTTCTATATACTTGGGATCCATCAGTGAACAAAATAAATAAAAATTACTACCTTAATGGTGTTTATATTATTAACTTAATAATCCAAGGTAGGCAACCTATAGTCCATGGGTCAAATATAGTCGTACCAATTCATTTATGTATTATCTATGGCTCCTTTCCCTAAAGTAAGTGCTATAACAGTTGTGTTAGTGGCCTACAGAGTTGAGATATTTATTATCTTGCTCTTTATAGAAAAACTCCAGGAATCCCTAGAAATAACCAATCTCCCCCAATAATAGGTGGTAATTTATTATATATTAAGATCTTACAGAAGTAAAAGTCTGTTTCTAGCTATTTATTTCATTCCATTGATATGCCCACTTAATTCTGTGCCTAAGACTGCACTTACTTTGTTTTCAAATCCACTTTTTAAATACTTTTAACTTCATTTGACATTTATTTATTCTGCAAATATTTACTGAGTATCTACTATGTGTGAGACACTGTTCCAGGTCAGGCACGCAGCAGTGAACAAAACAAAATCCCCACCCTTCATTTCTTTCTACTGAAACAAATACAAATACATATAAAAATTCAGGTGGTGATGAATTCTATGAAGAAAAATGAAGCAAGTGTAGGAAGGACAAGAGGAAAGAAGTTGTTACTTCATATAGGGCGGCCAGTGAAGGCCTCTTTAATAAGGTGACTTTTAAGGAGGAACCTAAAAGAAAGGAAGGAAGAAGTTATGAGGATATCTTGGAATCCCAGGAAAATGCAAATGTGCTACGATGGTGTATTTGGCACATTTGAGGAGTAGCAAGGAGGCCACCGGGTGGAACAGAGAGCTGGCTCGGGGGACAGTAAGAGGACAAGGGGAAGGGGGTGGTCAGGGGTAGAGGCCAAATCATGCAGGCTTTCACTCCAGGTTAGACAGGAAGTCATGCAGGAATCTGAGCAGAGGAGTGACCTGAAACAACAGCCATTTTCTTCTTCTCTTCCTCCTCCTCCTCTCCCCCTCCAGTCATTATAGCTGCTATACAGAGAATAGATGGAGGGAAGAGAACCCACCTAATCCCATCAAATTAAAGAACTGGGAAAGTATGTTTCAAGGAACGTATAAATTCTATCTTTACTCCTATCTCCCACCTACTTATTTGGTAAATTAAGTAAAGGGAGCAAATGGCTCAAGTGATCTATCTGAGAGTGAAATACACTGACTTGTCTTGCTAAGCAATGACTGATGGGACATTGACATGACACCGAGGTAGGTGCACCTTCTAAATTATTTCTTGGTCTAAGTTCATCCTGCCAGTACATTACTTAGAATACTGTTGGTCATTATAGGATCATGACATTGATGGCAAAATTGGGAACATCTTCAAAGAAAAAATACAGTCTGAGGCTAACACTGATCACAGTCTACTCCCACCACGTGCTTTCTAATAATGACTCAAATCCCCTGTCTATGTCACAACAATCAGTTATAAAGCCAAAGAAGGGCATTTATGCCCTACAAATACCAATTTTATAATAGCTGCATTGGAACATAGATCAAAGTGGGCTATTGTTAAATGTTCTAAAAGAGAGTGTAACAACTTTTCATAGGTCTAATAGCTTTGCTGCCTGCCTAGATCTGGGGTACTTATGGGACATGGATACTCTCTCTCTCAGGAGATCAGAATGGAATAAGTATGTGAAACTATATATATAGATAGATAGATTTAGATACAGATACAGACGTATAGAGAGATATATATAGATACAGCACCAGTTTACTAAAAACAATCTTTTAGGAAAGATTTTCCTATATGGGTCTTAACAAGATAAAAGATAAGGGAGGGAGGTAAACAGGAAAATGAAAGATACCAGTAAAGGTGACTTTACTCAAGAACAAACAAAAAGATTCTGGCAGTGCTGACTCCAGAAAAACATGAGAAGAAAGGTGTAAGGTCATGTGAGTGCCAATACATATTAATATTTCATTTGCCTTTTTTTAAAAAAAATTGTTCTCCAAATTTCTACTAAAATAAAATTGTGCTGGCCACACCCTGCCTAAGTACTGGGTTCCATCCTGAATGCCACGTCTTCAAACAGAAACACAGACAAACCAGAGGGAACCCAAAAGTATGTTGAAACAAGGATCCCAGAAACCATATCAGAAGAGGAATCACATGGAGAAAATAATGAGAGACATGAGGGCTATCATAAAATATCTGGGAAGCCATTGGAGCAAAAAGCACTGCATTAGGCTGCAGCAAAATGCCTCTGTAACTAGCTAGGGGAGTCACCTAGCAAATAATCTCTCTGGAGCCCACAGGCAAGATTATGAGGCAAACCAAGATGACCTTAAGTTCCTTTAAGTTATATAATTTTATCATTTCAAAGTGGATCACTAGTGAGGAGAATAGTGAGGAGGTGTTTATGGTAAATACTCACATCTTTGTTTAGCTGAACTGTTATATGTTGCTGCAGAAAGAAGAAGTATGGGTATAAATTTACTATAGGTAAAAATTATGGTAAGTAAAAATTGGCTCAATACATAGAGCTTTTAACAGTTAAGGTTGTGCAATAATGAAATTAATTGCCTCGACACGTTATAAGATCATTGTTAATGGAAATATCCAAGTAGGTGCTGAAGACTATTAATTGGATATAAAGTTGACTACTAGTGTCTTCCAACCCTAAGATGCTGTGATTCTTTAGGTCTAACTTGTCAAATTCCTTTCCTCCAGATAGATTACCTTTACCATTTCTCAATGATGTAAATCAACTGTTCCAGGATTTCATAGTTTCATTGGAACATCTGAATTTGCTTCCTGTCATAGGTGGTTGGCTATTTATGTCAACTACTGTTGTGTATGTCCAGCTTCACAGATGTGACTCCAGCTCTTGTCTGTGCTGGATAGTCTTCCTTTTGGTTATATTAATACATTATTTGATATAGGTCTGGGGGAAGCTTCTCAATATTACTTACAAGGATACATATAACCTTGTAATAATCCTGGGGACAATGATGTGAATGATGTTACCAACTCTCTTACTAGCTGTTAGTATGGGCTAAAATGTTCATATGCATTATCTCATTGGATCCTCCCAGTAACCCAAAGAAGAATGTGTTAATATTGCATTCATTTTACAAATAAGGAAATTCAGGTTCCAAGGGGTTTGGTACCTTGCCCGAGGTAACTGAGCTAGTGAGAGGCAGAGTCTGCACTTGAACTCTGGTCTGGCTAACTCCTGTGACATCCCTACTTTTAACCACCATGCTCTACTACAGCGGTTCTCAGAGTGTAGTCCCTGGACCAGTAGCCACAGCATCACCTGGGAACTTGTGAAAAATGCCAAGTTTCACATGTACTGAATCAGAAACTCTGGGGACAGGGCCCAGCAATCTGTGCTTTAACAAGCCCAATTCTGATGTTCACTAAAGTTTGAAAACTGCTCCATTGAACTGAAAATTTGCCCAGGTGACCACACTCTACTCATTTAACTGTACTTATTGTTGCAACTTGAATTTGAAACTTTCTGGTAGCTCCTTAATCTTTCCTCAGGGGGAGAAAGAGAAATCCCAGATACAGGAAAGTCAGGTTTCCTTTTTCTTCCCTGAAACAGGAAGAAGGGTGATTTCCTGTCCAACCTGGTAAAGGGATTAGAGAGCTGCTGCTTTAAAATACAACTAAGAGGGAAACAAAAAGGAAATAACTACCTTTGCGATATAGCTAAGCAGTTGTGGTTGGACACAAAGAGTGAATAGACCAAGATTTTAAAATTCCCCTAGAGCCTTTATAGAATAAATAATACTGGTTATATACATAATAAAAATGGTTAAAACAGAAATCCTTCCTACATGTGTACTTTTTTAAAAAAGAATGTAAATTTGTATACATTTGCCTGTTGAACACATCAATGCGAAGTGTTTCCAAGATGGTATAATCAATGGCAGTTATCCTCAGCTTTCCTTAGCTTAAAAAATAAAAATCCTTTCAGCTTTATAGCTCATGCTGCCTAGAATGTGACCTTGGTCTTTTTCAAGCTTATCCTTAGTCCATAGCCCTGTGCAACTCTGCAAATCAGTCTATAATCTCTTTAATATCTTCCTGCACGTGCAATTTTAAAGATCAGTCATTGGCATGTAAGCCTTCCTGGAGTTCAAGGTCTCTGGTACTTTTAGCTGGCCAGATACAAGGTTATCTCAAGGGCAATGGGGATAAATATGAGTGCTATATTAAATGCTGTATAAAACATGATGGTTTTTCTACAGGTATAGATTTACCTGAGAAAAGTAGCAAGCAGCTTTTAGTTGTATAGACATGAAGTAAAACAGGAACGACCTTACTTTACACACTATACCACACTAAAAGTAAAATAAGCACATTTCACCTGGAAACCTTGACTAAATAAAAAGAGTTCCTGGTTTGGAATAAAACATGATTCACTGTATTATACAAGGGTGCTCTCGGATGTCTTTTTCTGTAGTCAGTGTTTTATTACATAGATTTTGTTGTCTCTCCTTTCAGAAAGGGGTGTAGGGAGGCAGTGGGCTAACAGAGAACAGCATCTGTTCTTGTCAGATCGTGGAAATATAGATTTCACTAATCCCTCTCTTCCAAATCCATCTGTATGTGACCTACATAAAGCCACCAGCACTCAAGAATGCAGGAAGGCCAAGGGGACTGGGACAGGCCACCACAACTCATAATAGGTCTAAGGAATGATCTATACATCATCTTCTACTAGTGAAACCCTTATCTGAACATCATGTCTCATAACTTTAAAGGGAAAACTAGAGAAGATTTAAAAGAAAAAAAAGACTAGAATAATAGACCCTAGTCATCATGATAACTCAGCATACAAAAGAAAAGGCTAAGATGTGTTAAAGAAAATTGTTATCTATCAAAAAGATTCCTTCTTTTCTTTCTTCATTTATTCATTTACTCATTATCAAGAGAGCAAAAACATATGCGGGAAGTATCTAGAAAATGCCAACCGGCTCCACATGTTCTCACCAATACCCCCTACCAAAATAAACATGAGGAAATGGACTCAAAGAAAAAGCAGAATATAACTTGACTGACATGACGGAAAACACCAGATGATTAAAGTTTACTGGATCATGTTTCCAGGGAAGACTTGGAATAGGCAACAGTGGGCAACGCTAAGTCCTGAGTAGTCCATCAAGTACCTGTCTGCCTGAAAGCAGTGGTTAAGACCTCTTAAGGCCTTTTTCATCTGTGGTTTGTAATTGACCTCTGCCAAATGTCTTCTCTAACCAATGTAAAAAGGTCTCTAAGATTCCATCTAATAACAGACAAATATAGTCAGTTGTAAAGGTAAAAATGAATACTTTATCTGTTGCTATATAACACTGTACAAGGTATAAATATTTTGAATATTTTGTGTATATTAACTCATTAAATCTCACAATCTTGTGAAACTCAGTCACAACTTTATGAATGTAATGAATTACATCAAAAGGAGTAGGTTTAATTGCAAGTTTTCATCCAGACGCTTCATACCATTTAGTCAAAATATATGTCGACGAGCTTTACTAAACGTGAAATAGTATTTAGCAGTCCAAAGCGTAACTCACCCTTGCCATATCCACCAAGAAGTTCTCAAATAACTTCCATATGTGATTACTTGTATAGATTTCTTTCATTTCCACTTCCGTGTCAACGTAACAGTGATTAACAAAGTTCACGTAAGCAATTTTAACCTGTGCAAGTTTCAAATACAAAAGGAAGTTAAGTTTTCTTTATTGTTCACTCTCAAGTATCAATTATGAAAAGACAATATAAAATCTGTGTTAGTTCCTACAGTAGATTATAGCATGTTCAGTGTCTACCCAGAAAGCATTCCCATTTCCCTTGTTTAGCTAAGATACCCCACTGACCCAGCGGTGAACACATGACCTAGCCCTCCATCCTCTAGGTCCAGTGACTGGTGTAAGGACAGGCACTTCATTCAAACCAAGCCTATCATATTTGAGACATTAAGAGTCAAAAGCCATCCTCCTCCTTTCCGTCTCCCTTTCTTTCTCTTTCCCCTCCCCCATCATCCTCCTCTTCCTTTTCCTCCTTTTTCTTCTCTCTTTTTTTCTTTTTTCGCTCATTGCTAAAGTGAAACAAAAGGTAAACCTCAACTTCAAGAAACCATCTTCTCCAGGTATGTGGAGAAAAATTATGCCCAGAAGCAGAGAGAAAGATGAAGGAAAAAGGGACAAGAGAGGCAAAGAATTCTGACATTGTTTGAACCTCTGGATCCATCTAAACAGCCATCCTTCCAATTCTCAAGTACAGGAGCCAATAAAATTCCCTTTTTTGTTTAAACTAGTTTTAAGTCAGGGTTCTGTCACTTGTAACCAAGAAAGTCCTAATATAAAGTTGGTAGTGTTAAATTTTTTAATTTTTTAATTGACACATAGTAATTATACATATTGGTAGGAAACATAGTGATGTGATACATATAATGCATACTGATCAGATCAGGGTAATTAGCATATCTATCATCTCAAACATTTATCATTTCTTTGTATCGGGAACATTCAGTATTCTCCTTCTAGCTATTTGAAACTTAATAATATATCATTGCTAAGCATAGTTATCCTACATTGGTATAGAGCACTAGAATTTGTTCCTCTGACCTAGCTGTAATTTTGCATCCTTTAACAAGTCTCTCTCTAACCTTCCCTCTCCCTTCCCCTTCCCAGCCTCTAGTATCCTCTGTACTACTTCTTCCTTCTGTGCAATCAACTTTGCTTAGCTTCTGCAAGTGAGTGAGAACATGTGTGTTTAACTTTCTATTCCTGGCTTATTTCAGTCACTTTACATAATGTCCTCCGATTCCCTCCACGATGCTGCAAATGACAGGATTTCATTCTTTTTTGTGACCGAACAGTATTTCATTGTCTACATACACCACATTTTCTTTATCCATTCATCTGTGGTTGGACACCTAGGTTGATTCCATATCTTGGCTATTATGAATATTGCTTCAATAAACATGGGAGTGCAGATGTCTCTTCAATATACTGATTTCCATTCCTTTGCATAAATTCACAGCAGTGGGACTGCTAGATCATACAGCAGTTCAATTTGTAGTTTTTTGAGAAACCTTCATTCTGTTCTCCATAGTGACTGTACTAGTTTATATTCCCATCAACTGTTTATGAGAATTTAAATATGTTGACTAAATAATATTTCATTGACACTAAAAAAATATTTAGATTTCTTCTTCTGAGAAGGAACAAGCTCATAGTTTACCTCCTAAAAAAATTGTGTTATTTTAAGATAGAGTAAGATTTCTTTCCAGAATTAGCAAAATTCCTCATAAAGGATTGATATGGAGAGGATAAATGACAGAAATACGGTATTTCTAAAGTATATACAACAGTAGTTTTTCATTTGCATTTTTGTTTCTTCCATTATAAAAATGATGAATGCTATAAATCTCCTCAGAAAAAAATGCATATACATAAAAAAATCAAGTGAACAATTTTAGGGGATTCATGGAATGCAAGTCAGACTCACAAGGAATGCAGGACAAGCTTCCACGCATGCCAAAATGATTCCCTGTGCTTGACTGAGGTCTAACCAAACCATCCATGGAAGAGTGCTGTGTCAGGACAGGCACAGGGTGGGGAGAATGTGAGCCTTTCAGGCACTATCACAACCATCCTGACAGCAGCTGGCCTCACTCAGTGTTTGCTACATGCTAAACACCCTCAGCCTTCAGTATGTATTATCTTATTTCCTTTAATCCTCCAGCTGTCCTATCAGGTACACACGATAATTATTTCACTTTAAAATTGTGAAAATTGAAGATTAGAAAGGTTAGGAAACCTGCTGGAGTCAGTTACACAACTAGGAAGATATAGATCCAGGATTCTGACTCATTCTTTAATTCATTTGTTCATTGATTTAAAATCTATGTATTGAGTGTAGGCTCCAGCTCATATAAGATAACAGGGACTAGAAACAGACTCAGTTATTACCCTCACAGAGCATACAATTTTGGGCAACAGATATTTGTTAACTAATAAAGTTGAAATTTCAAATCATAGACTCTGACACATTTTCTAAAGGAGGCCAGGGAAGTCTTCCTGAAGAAGAAAGGATTGAATCAAGATCTGAAGGATGAAGCGGAGTCACTTAGGTGAATATGAGGCAAGAGTGGTGCAGTCAGGAGCAACTGCAAGTAGGAAAACACATGGCAGGGACCAGGACCTCAAATAAGGACAAAACCTGTGAATTTCATCACGGCACTATACTTCCTCTTTGCCATTTTATTTCAAACCAGTCAAGTCATGAAGTACCCTTGGGCTGAGATATCAACAATTCCACAAAATTTCACAAAAATATACTTTCAAGTCCACCTCTACATAGGACTATTTGAAAGTTAGGAAGTAAACGTCATCTGACACCTTTTTAAGTTACTGTGATAAAATGTTTGGTTTTGTATCATTTTCAGCAGACTGTCACACATTTATGAACTTTGCAATAATACACCACAACAGTGGAAAAGAAAGGAATTATTGCAATGCACATTTCTGGAAGATTCATGAATAGAATCCTACTGGCAGACAACCAGCTTCTACTGAGTTTTTTTCTACCATCAGAGGCAAACTAGGACAAAGGACCAAAGATGATGTGTGAATAAAGCAAAATGTGTGTGCATATTTTCAAAACTGCATCTATTCCACATAGCCAGGTAAACCTGCAGATTCTATTATTTAATAATAATAATAATGCATGGTCCTGCAACAGCACTATCCTAGCCTCTCCAATCAATGGTTATGAATCATTTATCAAGCACCTGATTTCTGCTCAAAAACACACTAGATGTTACATGGAAACCTTTCTGTTTAGTCACACTGCCATGTTTAGAATTTATGAGGTTTGTGTAGTAGCTTCCACTAAACAGTGCTTATAGTTTAAAAAGGTTTATCTTCTTTCATAACTCCTTTCAGAACATCTTATTAAAAAGTAGACCTTTTATGCTCTTTTAAAATTTTCCACACTCTATAGCTAAATACAATTCCTTGACTAAATATATGATCTTATTTGTATGGGAGACTTCTGGACTTACATAAACTTTAAAAATTAATAATGATTCTACAGCTGCTAAGCGTTTGCCAGGCTTACCTCAGGGATGCAGTCATCGTGGGTCACCACCCTCACTATGTCGTCCAGGGGCAGAAGGGAATTACACTTGATTTCAGTATAGACATTTTTCCCCTCTGTGCATGCTGCCAGCAACTCCACCAGGGTGATGTGGTAGGCTAAGGGGCCACACTCATCCCCTCGGTCTCTCTCTGAACACATCATATGGAGAAGGATTGGAAATGATGCTCTATCATTGTAAAATATCAGCACATCTTCACCCCCATTTATCAACTGAAATGATAATAAGAGAGTCTACATAGCAGTCCAAATGTTCATCCTTGCAGTTATTTCCAAAGGCTTGATCTATCTGAAAACACATGTATCTTTTTGCATAAACATAGATAATATTGCAAAAACACAGATATGCCAAGGCAGGGTGGTGAAAAGATTATAGTCATATGCCAAGGGATCAGTTATGAATGCTATCAAAACCAATCGGGGAGATACGGGAGCAGCAGATGGGGCAAGAATTAAATGACATAGATGATGGTAAATTGTTCACCAGTGAGTTACACTGAAATTAAACCTGGAAAAGAATAAAGTTATTTCCCTCCACTTCACATGGAAGACCTCTACCATGAAAGCATGAGAAATCTTACAATTTTACCAAAGCCATAATAAAAGTCCCCATGCACTTCAATAGTGACTGAATAAGTAAGCAAGTACATTGAGCCAAACACAACTCTATAAATATCTGGAAAATTCCATGTGTCATGGGAAGGCATCAGCAGAGAATAAAGATAAAATCATAGATGGGAGAAATAAGGAGAAAAAGAAGACTTTAAAATGAGAGAGACAAAGAAATGAATAGGTAAGAGCTTTTAGAACATGAATTTTCATTCATACTTTGTTTACATAATTTTAGTGGAGAATTTCAGCAGGTGGTAATTTTATTGTTCAAATTCTGTAATCTCTTATTATAGTCCATCTATTATCAGTACCAATTTTCTAACAACAGTGTGAGGTATTTGGTGGGTAACAAAGGATATACAATTTTTTCTCTATTTATTATATTTAAATTGATAACATTTAAATTGATAAGCCAATTAATTGGCTTACTTTGAAATTTTTGCCGAAAAACAATGTATACGTGTCAAAAACATGGATCATATATTAACATAATATAATATTACAAATGCTTCTTTACACGTAGAAACACTTCACCTAATTAGTGTCATAGGACTGGCTTACATATTGGTTGCTTTCCCATTCTAATTCTTTCCTTGATACAAAATCAAATTAGTTCCCATATTTATAGGCAAGGAAGAACTAATGTGAATATAAATGTAGATAAAAGGTAAATTTTACAAGTTTAAACTGTTCCTTAAAATGTTTAATAACAATATTTTACATTTAACAATTCAAAGGTTTAAGCTGAATTAATTTTCAGATTTCTGTGTGGCAGGAGGAACTCATATTGAATCAACATGGGAATCTCCCCAAGCCCAAATTTAAGGTATATATATATATATATATATATATGAACATTCCCCCAAACCAATCTAATCTACTATGTAACTGATTGGAAGCCATGAATGGATAATCCATACGGGCCACTAGAGAACCATTAGATCACAGAGCAATGATTTACCCAAACGGGCTCTTTAAGCTGCCAGTTTTTCAACATATGATACTTGGTTCCTAGTAACTCATTACATAAATGTCATTCAATGTCAAACATCAAAATGAAAAAGGCAAAATAAATGAAGTATTTCATCCATTCATTTTTCTTAAATTATTAACTTACTCTAAATAGCAAGTTTCCACATGTTACAATAAATCACTGATGAGTAATTTTTATTAGTTTGATTCTCTTTAAAACATTCTGCAAACAGTGGCAAAGAACACCCATTCTGGATTTCACAAACAGAGCAACAAAGGCACTGGAAAGACAGAGTTCATACTTCTTTGTTATATTATCAGAAACTTAAAGATATAAAATTTTGTCGCTTTCATTCCAAAATTCCAAAGAAACTATAACATTTCATAGGATTTTACCCATTATTTAAAATACGTGAATTCATTATGGATATAAAAGAAAGGTCAGCTCTCAGAAAATCATAAAAACAACTTAAGACATGTTGCTTCACTAGACTAAAGCAAAATATACTTGTTCTTAAGTAGTTATGATTAAATTATTTTCCAAACCTATGTTGTCAGGGTTGTTTTCACTCTAAATTAACAGAAAATACATACTGTTTATGTGAAGCTGATATGATGCTCACTGAGAACATACCTCTGTCATTACCATATCCTGGCATTTCTTCACATATTTGCCATCTGCTTTGACAATCGTTTGCAAAAACCTCAGGTACTCCACGTGGCGGCCGTGTGTCTCGATGCAGTGCACAAAATGCTGGACAACTCTCTCACTAATTTCATTGCACAGATGGTAATTGTTCATGAAGATGTGCCGCATGGTTTCTGCTTCAAGGAGCTAAACACAAAAGAACGTGCCCTTGTAATTCTGACAAGATCAATTTTCTGTTCTACAGTGTTTAGACTAATTTCCCTGCTTGTGATCAGTTTTATATGAAGCCATAGTGAATTTTCTGTGTAAGTCCTTTATGAAATGCAATGAGATCATTAACTACTAAAGGAAAACTGAGCTAACAAAGGAATTTAGTTGGAGAAAGGAGCTTATTATCATAAAGTGCATGATGTTGGCAACAGTATTCTTGAGATTAATTTAAAATTCAAAGCTAGCTCTTCCCTCAAATCCACTCAAACACATTTTACAGACTAAGGCAAACTCCACCTTTGAGTTTTCAATATTTATCTTAGTCATGCTATTGTAGAATTAGCCCTTTGTTCTACCATATCTTTTTCCTGACATTAAACTGTATACATACAAATGAAGTTATCATTTGCATGTACAATTCATATAATTTTTCAAGTTTCTTTAAAAGTTTCCTTAATGGAAATACAAGATATTTGCTTTTAGGGAGAGAATCCCCACAAGGAAAAAAATGAGATGATGAAAATTAATAAAACTATATTCATTAATGTTACTAAAACAAATTTGATGCACATTTAACTATAAACATTAGAAGTCACTAAAATACTTACTCCTGGGGTTAAAAACAAATTCAGATGTTTATGAAGAAGAACTTGATTCTGCGGATTTCCTCGACAGAAATTCTGCAGGAACGTATGGGCTAGATTCATTACTTCATTCATCTTTTCATCAGTCTGTAAATTCAAGAGTAGCACGTGATGCGGAGAAACAAACATAGGAGAGTGAAGTGTTACCAAAATTAGGTCTTTCCACCCATGAACTATTTTTCTCCCTGCCGCACTGTTTTTACTCCCCTTTCTGGCCGTCCACCATGCTACCCATCTCTGCACAGAGCCACCTCTCCCTCCCCTGCCTTATCCAGCCCCCGCTCCACCTCCTGTGCTGCAGTCCCCATTTCCTGTCCCCTCATCTCATTCCTCCTCCCCTCTCTGCTGTACCTTCCTAGCCCTCTAATTCTTCCTCTCCCAAAAATTCTCCCCTCTTCCCAGTGTGTCTATATATCTGGCTTTTTTTTCTTTACTGAAGTGTAATTTACATAACATGCCTTTACTCCATTTTAAGTGTACAATTAAATGGTTGTTAGTAAATTTACCAAGTTGTACAGCTATTCACATAAATCAGTTTTAGAGGGTCCCAAATTCTTTAGGGAGAAAGCTTGAAGTCATGCTGATTTGGACACTGTTTC
>CAUYRT010025542.1:0-47382 GCA_963574885.1 Lepilemur ruficaudatus | reverse complement strand
TTGGTATTTTGATGGGGATTGCATTGAATCTGTAAATTACATTGGGTGTATGGACATTTTAAGAATGTTGATTCTGCCAATCCATGACTATGATATGTTTTTCCAATTGTTTGTGTCTGCTGTGATTTCTTTCCTCAGTGTTTTGCAGTTCTCCTTATAAAGATATTTCACCTCCTTGGTTAAGCATATTCCTAGGTATTTTATTTTCTTTGTTGCTATGGTGAATGGTATTGTCTTTGATTTGACTCTCAGCTTGACTGTTATTGGTATATAGAAATTCTACAGATTTATGTACATTAATTTTGTATCCTGAGACTTTTTGAATTTATTTATCAATTCTAGAAGTCTCTTGGTAAAGTCTTTGGGGTTTTCTAGGTAGAAGATCATGTCGCCAGTGATGAGCAATAGTTTGACCTCCTCTTTTCCAATTTAGATACACTTTAAATCTTTCTCTTGCCTGATTGTTCTAGCTAGGACTTCTAGCACTATGTTTGATAGTAGTGGTGACAGTGGGCACTCTTGTGTTGGTCCAGTTCTTAGGGAGAAGGTTTCAACCTTTCCCCATTCAGCATGATGTTGGCTGTGGGTTTGTCATGTATGACTTTTATAATTTTGAGATATTTTCCTTCTATATTTGTTGAGGGTTTTTATCATGAAAGGTACTGGATTTTGTCTAATGCTTTTTCTGCATCTATTGAGATGGTAATATGGTCTCTCTTTTTTTGCTTATATTTATGTGGTGAATTACATTTATTGATTTACATATGTTGAACCATCCCTGCATCCCAGGGATAAAGCCCATTTGGTCCTGGTGGATTATTTGTTTTGATATGCTGCTGAATTCAGTTTGCTAGTATCTTATCGAGGATTTTTACATCTGTATTCATAAGGGATATTGGTCTATAGTTTTCTTTTTTTGTTGTGTCCTATTCAATAAACGGCTCCGGGAAAATTGTATAACCACATACACAAGAATGAAACATGACCCTTATCTCTCACCCCTCACAACAATTAATTCAAGATGGATAAAAGACTTAACTGTAAAGCACAAAACCGTAAGAATTCTAGAGGAAAATTTAGGGAAAATGTAGGTAATATAGATAATGGCCTAGGCAAAGAATTTATGAATAAGACCCCAATGGCGATCACAGCAACCATAAAAATAAATAAATGTGATTTGATTAAACTAAAAAGCTTCTGCACAGCTAAGGAAACAAGTAACAGAGCAAATACACAACCTACAAAATGGGAGAAAATATTTATGAGTCATACATCTGGTAAAGGGCTAATAACCAGAATCTACAAAGAACTCAAGCAAATCAGCAAAAAAAAAAAAAAAAACTCCACTAAAAAGTGGGCAAAAGACATGAACAGAAGCTTTTCAAAAGAAGATGGACAAATAGCCAATAAACATATGAAAAAATGCTCAACATCACAAATCATCAGAGAAATGTTAATTAAAACCACAATGAGATATCAGCTTACCCCTGTTAGTAACCCCTGTTACTTTTATTAAAAAGTCCAAAAACAATTGATGCTGACATGAACACAGAAAGAAAGGAACACTTATACACTGTCGGTGGGACTGCAAATTAGTACAGCCTCTATGGAAAACGGTATGGAGATTTTTCAAAGAACTATTAATAAAAGTAGACCTACCATTTGATCCAGCAATCCCACTACTGGGTATCTACCCACAGGGAAAGAAGTCTTTCTATCAAAAAGACACCTGCTCTTGAATGTATATTGCAGCATAATTCAAAATTGCAAAGATGTAGAATTAACCCAAGTGCCCATCGATTCATGAGTAGATTAACAAAATGTGTATATGTATACCATGGAGTATTACTCAGCAATAAAAAATGATGAATTAATGCAACACTTTGGATGGAACTAGAGACTGTTGTCCTAAGTGAAGTATCTAAAGAAAACAAACACCACATATACTCTCTATTAAATTGGAACTAACCGATAAGCACACATGTGTACAGAGGGAAGTAAAACTCAGTGGAAATCAAGCAGGGAGGAGGCGAGAGGAGGGAAGGGGCAAAAACCTACCTAATGGGTATAATGAACTCTGTCTGGGTGATGGGCACACCTATAGCCGTGACCCAAGCACATTACAAAAGTGATCCATGTAGCCAAAAATTTTTGTACCCTCTTAATATTTTGAAATTTAAAAAAAAAGGATAATGAAATAATATATTAAGAATAATGAAAACAGGTTTCTAACTATTGGAGAAGGGTGTTAGAGATAATGGAAGGAAAAAAACTAGAATGAACCCTGTAGTCATTGGATTAGAATCGGATATATTTGTGTGAACTCATAGTTTTCAATGTATTTAGGTAGATATAGAAATAAAAGTAAAGGTAAATGTGAAAAATAAATGAGCAAAATACTTCACCAAAGAGGATATAGGGATGGCAAATAAGTACATGAAA
Organism: Lepilemur ruficaudatus; assembly: GCA_963574885.1. Classification (NCBI taxonomy): domain Eukaryota; kingdom Metazoa; phylum Chordata; class Mammalia; order Primates; family Lepilemuridae; genus Lepilemur; species Lepilemur ruficaudatus. The sequence continues at coordinate 44,940 of CAUYRT010025542.1, read as the reverse complement.
AGATATTCAACATCATTAGTCATGGGAGAAATGTGAATTAAAACCATGATGAGATACTACAACATGCCTATTAGAATGGCTAGAATATGAAAAGCACTGAGTATACCAAGTACTGACAAGGATGCAGAGCAAAGGCAAGTCATACATTTTTATGGAAATGCAAGGGCAAACAGTAACAAAGACATCCCCAAAGAAGAACCAAGCAGAGATATTCTATTAAATTTCAAGGTTTATTATTAATATAAAATCTCAGTAACTAAGATTTTATACTTAGGAGTAGAAAAATGTACAGTACAACAGAATGTAATGCCCAGAAACACATGCATGCATATATAGAACTATGTTTTATGATGGTATTGCAGTGGGCAAAAGTTAGCTGTATTTGGACAATTAGCTGTCTATGTGGAAAAAAATGGTGAACATGGGTCCTGCCTCATGGCATTCCCAAAAATAAATTCCTGATAGGTTAAAGACTTAAATATGAAAAACAAAACCTTAAAACTTTTGGAGAAAATGTAGGAAAATATCTTTATGATCTTGGGAAGGATAAATCCATACATTGTAAAATTTTAAAGTCAAGTAAGGAAAAAACCACAAAATTCTAGGAGAGTTAAATCAGGGGAGACAGAGATGTGATTAGGAAGGGGCACTCCAAGGGCTTCAAAATGCTAGTTATATTCTATTCTTTATGTCAAACAGTAGATGCGTAGGTATTTGTGGGTTTTGTTTTTGTTGTTGTTGTTTTGAGACAGTCTCACTATGTCACTCCTGTAGAGTGCAGTGGCATCATCATAGCTCACTGCAACCTCAAACTCCTGGGCTCATGCGATCCTCCTGCCTTAACCTCATGAGTAGCTAGGACTACAAATGCACACCACAACACCTGACTAATTTTTCTATTTTTAGTAGAGGCGGGTCTTGCTCTTGCTCAAGCTGGTCTCAAACTCCTGAGCTCAAGCAATCCTCCCGCCTCCACCTCCCAGAGTGGTAGGAGTACAGGCGTGAGCTGCTACACCCTGCCTCAATATTTTTAAACTAAGTATATTGCTATAGTGCCTCTTTTTAGTTGTAATTTACTTCAAGGTAAAAAATTTAACTTGTATATTTCACACTTATCGGAAAATTGTGATTTTTGGTGGAGCAGCTGTGTCTCATACCACGTTAAAAAATGTTGAGGAATAATTTGATTTTCTTATACTTACGAAAATCCATTTACCACTAGTCTGCTTAAAGGGTTGCATTGTTAAAGTTGTGGTGAATGTCTATATGGTACTTTAGTGCTTTAATCTCCCTTTTTTTCTTTTTATCCTTTTTTTAAATCAGTCACCAAGTGAAGTTTATTCTTGGAAGAGGCCATCATCTTTGCATAAACCAAATGTCACTGATACAGCATTCTATGGCAGAAAGAAGAAAAATGGGACTCCAAAACAAAGCAATTGTGTGACTCTTTTAGATACTAATCAAGTAGTCAGGATTTTGCCTCCAGGAGAAGTCCCTCTAAAAGATGTCTACCCAAAAGGTAAGAAATTTACCAATTTTTAATTTACCAAGGTGGCTATAGGTAGCTTACTTTTGGTGGGAGATATTTAACTCATCATTCTCATTTCATATTTATAAAGATGGATTGTCTGACAAGTCTAGAAATAACTAAAAAGACCTATGTGTATTGAGAGAGTTCTCACTCATTTTCGCAGTATATGATTGCAGCCACTGCTGTTAGAACTCATCTTCATTCTCATTGCAATCTATAGAATAACTTTACTTAGAACACGTTTTTGAAGAGCCTTTTCGAAATGATTAGAATATTAGGAATAGAAACTGGGGCCTGACTTTTGTCTTAAACTCCTAAGACTGAAGGCCAGGAACTTGTTATGCAGACTGATTCACTTATCAGTGTTCTCAAAGTCAACTTATATTTATTACTACATAACATATCAAGTCCTGTGCTGATCATTTCTCCTTGTATAAATTCACTTAATCTTCAAAACCCTTCCTGTTGTTACTATGCTTTCCATTTTATATGTGAAAACATCCTAACACAGAGGTAAAATAACTGGCCCAGGATCACCCACCAGTGGCCATCAGAGGCCAGATTTGCACCATAATCTTCTGATCTCAAGTCTATAACCATTCTCATTGAATCACACTGACATTCATCATAATGGATAATTATGAAAAATTTTGATAATTGAGTTGTTGACTATTATTTTTTGCACCATAGTAGTAGTAATATGTTATCCTGTGTTTACATTTTTTATGTAAGTGTGGACTTCACAAATATAGTGTTAAATGTATTAATATTATAATAGTCTATTACCAGGTTTGAAAAGTCCTGGTTATAATGATAACATTTAGAATTAGGTCCTTCTAAACTGAAACTCATGGAAAATATATCACCCTTTCCTTAAAATATTTTCTTATGGTAGAAGAGGTAGATGTATGAACTGACAATTGCAGCACAGTGTGATAAATGCTATGATAGGAGGATTCACAAGGTGATACATGAACACAAAGGAGAAGCTTACAACCCAGACTGGGAATTATGAGTAGCCTCTTGAAAGATGAATAGGAGTTAATCAATTGAAAGAATTGGTCCAGGAAAAGGGCGCTCCCAAGAAAGGTGCAAGGACTTGGCAGAGCATTTCAGGAATTACAAGAAGTTCTGTACCAGAGCTTCACTTACCCAGAAATCTGGGCCTCTTCACACTCATCCTCCACGTCTGCTTCATCAACAATCACCGTGTCCTTTTGATACAATCTTGCCAATAAATCTTGTATCTACTCGCTTATCTCCAGCTCTGTTGCCATATCCCATCCAAAGCACCACGGTCTTGCACTAGAATATTGCCATAGCTTCCTGACAGTGTTACCTCTTCCACTCTTTTCCCTCCTACCTGTGCTTCACATATCAGACAAGTGATATTTTTAAAGTACAATGTACATTTGTTCTTATTAAGGTCTAGTTTATATACAGTAAAGTCCACCCTCCTTAGTATATAGTTCTATGAGTTCAACAAACACAAACAATTGTGTGACCACCACCACAACTGATATAGAAGAGTTTCATTATATCAGAAGGCTCCCCCATATGACTTTGTGGTCAACTCCTCCACCTACCCTCAACACACCACTGGTCTGATTTCTGTCTTTATAGATTTGCCCTTACCAGAATATCATATAAATGGAATCATACTGTATGTGGTCTTTTGAGTCTGGCTTCATTCACTTCATATAATGTAACTGAAAATCATTTGTTTTGTGTACCCATAGTTTGTTTCTTTGTATTGCCCAGTAGTTGTCTATTATATGGGTATATCATAGTTTGTTTATCTATTCACTAATTGATAAGTATATGGATTGTTTCCAGTCTTTGGCAGTAATGAGTAAGGCCACTATAAACATTTGTGCACAGGTTTTTCAGTGAACACAAGTTTTTGCTTCACTTGGGTATATACCTAGGAATGGCATTTTTGCATCATATAATAAAACTGCCAAACTGTATTCCAAAGTGGCAATATCAGTTTGTATTCCTGTCAGCAATGAATGAGAATCCCCTTGCTCTGCATGCCTGCCAGTACTTGGTATTGTTCAGTTTTTCACCATTCTAATGGCCATACAGTGATATCTCATTATGATTTTAATTTGCTTTCCCACTAGCACCTAATGATGTTGAGCATTTTGTCATGTGTGTCTTCTTTAGTGAAATGTCTCTCTAGATCTTTTGCCTATTTTTAAATTGGGTTATTTGTCTTCTTATTAATGAATTTGGAGTATCTTTAAATATTCTAGATACAAGTCCAGTGTCAGATATACACTTTCCAAAATTTTCTCCTATTTTGATGAGGGCAAATCTCCTGTGTTTTCTTCTAGAACACTTACAGTTTTGGATTTTACATTTAGATTTATTATCCATTTTGAGTTTATTTTTTACATGGTGTGAGGTGTGGATTGAGACTCTCTTTTTTTTGCTTAAGGATTATTCAGTTATTCCAGCACTATTTGCTGAAAATACCGTCCTTTCTCTGTTGAATTGCTTTTGGACCTCTGCTGAAAATCCGCTGCCCACATGTTAGTGGGTCTACTTCTGGATTCTCTATTGTGTTCTATTGATCTGTGTGTCTATACCTTTATTATATTAATAATCTCACACTCTCTTGATTACTTTATAGTTTTGTACTTTATAATTCTTGAAATCAGGTAGATATTCCCTCTTCTTCATTTTCAAAATTGTTTTGGTCAGAAAATACTATTTTAAAAATATGACTCAGGTCATGTTATGCTTAGGATAAAGTTTAGAAATTTTAACTTGGCCTAAAGATCCAGCATGATTTGTCCATTACATATCTTTCTGGCTTTCTTTCGGCTAACTTGAATTCACAAAGTTCCTTCCCAGCCTTCTTCTGTACCCTTTCCTTCCCCCACCCCCAACTTCTTATCCTTCAGGTCTCAGTTTAAATGTCACTTCCTCAGAAGGCCTTGTCCAACTCTAAATCAGGAGCCCTTGCTATACTGTCTCATAGCACTTCCTATTTAAGGAAAGGAAGAGTGTGTTTATATTTCTACATGTATTTTAATTTTTCACAAAATATTCCAGGCTTACAACAGTTTAAAGAAAAATACAACGAGAATCTTTGCACCCAACACCCATACTAATATGGTCAAAGACCCCTGTGTTCTCCTCCCTTCCACTTTTGACAAACCAGAAGTAATCTCTTTACTGAATTTGAGTTTGGTATTTATTGTTCACAAAAGAATATATAGTATTATTTTGTATATTTTAAAACTTTTTATAAATGGTATCATTCTGTATTTATTTTTCTATAACTTGATTGTTTTTTGTACAACATTATGGTTTTGAGATTCATTGTTAAAGAAAAAATTATGCTTGACATTTGTTAAAGAACTAAATATAATGGTCCTGTTATATTCAGGACCATCTCAATAAATGTAGGGACTAATGCAATAAAGTTTTGTAGTAGGAGAGACTTGGGCTCGACTTCACATTGAACAAGGAAAAGTAGAAATTTATAGGAAAGGGGCAGGGTGGGGATTAGTGGATGGAAAATCACTAAGAGAAAGCATCAGGGGTCAGGGGGGGTTCTGGCTAAATGGACCTAACAGAATTCTTGCTGAAGGCAGGCCAGGGTGACCAGACATCACCTGGGGGTATGGTGGAGAGTAAGGAACCCAATAAGATATCAAAGGTGAGGGATTCTGGTTAAATTGACATAGCAGGATTCTTGCTAAAAGTGGACAATGCAGAGACTAACACAAGCCCAAGAATCAGGGCCAAGTTGGGAAGAGGATTCAGAAAAGCCTGACTAGAGTTTGGTCAAGGAGAGAATCTTTGTCATTATCCTTAATAATAGCTCTACTTTTACTTTCACTGCTTTACATACCACAGTTTATTCATCTATTCTTTGTCAATACACATTTAAGTTCTTTCTAATTTTTGCTATTATGAATAATGGCACAATGAATATCCTTGTGACTGTCTGCCTGTGTGTATGTTGAGAGTCTGCAGGGGGTATATCTAGGAGTGGAATTACCAAAGTTGTTATTCCAGCAGCATAAAGGAGGACCTGATGCTCCCCAGGCTCATCTACTCTTGTAGGGATAAGACCTTTTATTGTAGTTTCACTTCACGTTTCCCTGATTTCTAGTGCATTTGAGCATCCTTTTATAAGATCCACCTTTTTAAATAGCTCCTACATATAAGTGAGAACAATATTTGTCTTTCTGTGCTTGGCTTATGTCACTTAACATAATAGCCTCCAGTTCCATCCATATTGCTACAAATGACAGGATTTCATACTTTAATATGAAATAAAATTCATAATAATGAATAATATTCCATTGTGTATACATAGTGTATTTTCTTTATCCATTCACCCATTGATAGACACTTAATTTGGTTACTTATGTTGGCATTTGTGAATGGTTCTGCAATAAACATGGGAGTGGAGATATCTCTTTGACATATTTATTTCCTTTCTTTTGGATTTATGCTTAGTAGTGGAATTGCTGGGTCATATGGCAGCTCTATTTTTAGTTTTTCGAGGAATCTCCATACTATTCTCCATAGTGGCTGTACTAGTTTACATTCCTACCAATAGTGTATGAAGGTTCTCCTTCTCCACATCCTTGCCAGCATCTGTTACTGCCTGTCTTTTGAATACAAGCTGTATTAACTGAGGTGAGATGATATCACATTATGGTTTTGATTTGCATTTCTCTGATGATTAGTGATGTTGAACATTTTTTCATATATATGTTGGCCATTTGTATATCTTTTTTAGAGAAATGTCTGTTCTGATCTTTGGTCCGTATTTTAATTGGAGTATTTGGTTTTTTGCTGTTGAGTTGTTTGAGCTCTTATATATTTTTGTTATTAATCCCTTGGCAGGTGGATAGTTTGAAAATATTTTCTCCCATTCTGTGAGTTGTCTCTTTACTTTATTGTTTACTTTGCTGTGCAGAAGCTTTTTAGCTTGATGCAGTCCGAATTGTTGCCTGTGCTTTTAAGGTCTTACACAAAAAAAATCTTTTCCAATGTCCTGGAGCATATCCCCAATGGTTTCTTCTGGTAGCTTCATGGTTTTAGGTCTTACAATTAAGTTTTTAATACATTTTGATTTGATTTTTGTGTTTGATGAAAGATAGGGGTCTGGGTTCATTTTTCTATGTATAATTATACAATTTTCCCAGCACCATTTATTGAAAAGACTGTCCCTTCCCCTTGTATGTTCTTGGTGCCTTTGTCAAAGATGAGTTGGTTGTAAATATGTGGATTTTTATAGGGTTCTCTATTCTGTTCCATTGGTCTAAGTGTCTGTTTTTATGCGAGTACCATGCTGTTTTAGTTACTATAGATTAGTAGTAAATTTTGAAGTTAGTTAGTGTGATGCCTCCAACTTTGTTCTTTTTGCTCAGGATTGCTTTGGTAATTTGAGCATTCTTTTAAATTTTTTTGGGGGGGGCGGGTAGAGACATGGGCTTACTATTTTGCCCAGGCTGGCATCAAACTTCCAACCTCAAGTGATCCTACTGCCTTGGCCTCCCAACATTTGTATCATAGGCATGGGCCACCATCCAGCTCCATCAAAGAGCTTTGAGCATCCTTTTATATGATGTGATTTACTCTTCTGAGAATTGCCTATTTATATTTTTAGCCATTTTTTCCTTCCCCCACCCTGCCTCTCTTTAGCCATTTTTCTCTTAGTTGCTAAGAGTTTTATTTCCCTTCATTTGTTTAAGAGTGCTCCTAAAAATATTCAAAATGTACATAAAATACTTAGGATAGTGTCTGGATCACATGGGATGAATTTTATAAATGTGGGCTGTAAAAAAAAAAAAGAAAGAAACTCCCTAAAAGCATGGTAAAGGGTGATCCCAGAATGATAGCTGTTCACAGGCCTAAGGATTGACCAGTTCAGATTAGAACAGATGAGATTTCACAAAGATGGAGTAACTTTTATTTAATGCAGATGGGGAGAAATTTACTGCTTACTTCCAGTCATTTTTCTTCTCATTAAATGTTAGCTTTAAAAAAAAAATCACAGGTCTTAGCTCTTTAAATAGAAAAATAATGATTCTTGATTGAAAGCAGTACACTGTTTTTTTGAACTTTGAATAAAACCAAAGATCTGATATTGGCACCATTGCAGGGCACATATCACTGTTTTAGTCTGTAAACACAGAAGTGCATTAAACCTAATGGTTAACAGGTGTACATCAAATTACATTTCTAGAAGTAATTAATTTCTTTAATATAATTTCACCTTTCCTCTGAAAATCTTCTTGTTGTTTTGCCTGACAGCTTTTATACCTCCTACTAACCTTGGCACTGTGCATGTAAACTGTCCCCGCTGTTCAAAGGAGCTATGCGATAAACACTGCAGCAATGACTTCCCTTTTTAATGGTTAGTGAACTAATCCCCAAATACAGTTTATACCTATCATTGAAATCCACCTGGATTATACGTGTAATGGAAATTTACTGAGCCTCCATCCTCTCCACAGTGTTAAAACATTTAAAATGAATAGATGAGGACTTGGCTAAGTTTGGAAGGAATCCTGGCCACGGTTTTAATGTCCTTAATTCAATCATGTATTCTGTTCAAGGATAGCCATAAGGCTCTTTTTGTAAATCTTTTTGTCTTTTGAGATAATTTGTTTTCAAATCAGTAAATATCAATTCTGATTATTTTTAAAACACTTACCACTACTGCCATCCTTAATATTCCCTTAAAGTGTTTTGTAGCCACAAATTCTTTTTCCTGATACGTGAAAATATTTTTTAATACTAAAACTCTTGCTTTTGCCTTCTTGAAATAGTAGACACAGCCATTATTGCATGTTCTCACCCATTTTATGCCATGAAATTACTTTAAACAGAGAAAGAAAAGAAAGATGTAGAAAAAAAGATTTTAAAATAAGTTGGCTTACTTTGCTCTCACAGGCAATCTAAAAGCTGCTGATGGCAGTAGCTCAACTTAATACTACTACTTATTTTTAAAAGTGCCTGTAAATATCAAGCCAATGTGTAAGTTGGTTAGCTAGGAAATTCTGGTCATCCCAACAGCTTCAATAACTGGTCATTTTGGCAAAGAACCCCGATCTATAAATAATTCAACCTACTTCAGTTAAATTCTAGCAGCAAGAATTGTCAAAAATGATACATGATGCAAAATTTATCCAAGATTGACCTTATATCCCAGCAGCATTTCCAATGCAGATGGTGCATGACTTATGATAAGTGAGTTTGTTTTATACAGATGGCCACCTGGGGACAGCCAGTCCAGTTGGATTTGACATAAATTACTATATTACCCCTTCCTATCCCTGGACATTGCCTTCCCTTCCTCCTGAACCCTCTGCTTTCTGGGACTACCCTTTGCAGCTCATACCTGGCCTTACAGCTGTGATTCCCACTCTGGAATCCTTTCCAAGTCCCCAAAGTTCCTAAAAGGCAGGGACCACATCTCTTTCCTGTCTATATCCCCAGTGCTTTGTACGATGGCTGGTGCTAAGTAAGCCCAAACGCGTTTATTGAATAAATAAAGAGATAAGTTGAGTTTTTCAGATGGCCTATTTAAAAACCTTCAACTACAAACATGAATTAAAAATGCCAAGTTTCTAATATTTTGTAAACTACATTTGATAAATTCACTGTGGACATCTTGGATATCTCATTCTAATCAGAAGTTGTAATAAAAGATAGACCCATAGATAGACAGAAGCCTCAGCTTCATCTCTCAGACAGGAATCATAAGCCTTTGTCATTGTAGGTATTAAAAGCATTATCTATAAAGGCTAAGCACAGTTCCTAACACAGAATGATCGTAGTACTTAAGGCTGTGGAATAGAAGTCAGTAAAGCCCAAGAATTTGCTGGGAAACCAACTCCAGAATTGGGGTTGGGAGCTCTGGTCCCCATATCTCTTTATCTTCTCCTATCTCCAACTTTTCACATTCTTCATGATCTAGAGATCTGGAAGCCTATCATAATCCCAAAAGACACAGTTCTGAAAGCCATAATCCCAAAGATTGAAATCCTGAAAGATCAAAATTCCTAGAGGCTAAAATCACAATCCCAAAATATCAAAATTGCCAAAAAAATTTGAAATTCTTTAAAAGATATTTATTTACATTTTTAAAGGAGATTTATTTGAAAAACATATAAAAACACAAAAGAATACTTCATATGCCACTTTATACAATAAAATAAGCAATAGTATCATACAAGTTTTTTCCAGCACAAACTCTCAGGTATACTAATGACAGTCACGTGGATATTATAGTTATGATAAAATGAGCCATATTCACAAAGAAATTGGTATTCAGAAAGAGAAATATATAAATGCATGGCACTATGGTTGGTAATTGTGTATGCCCAGCTTCATAACCATGCTCATCCGAAACACCATGATGAACAACCTCCTAGAATCCAAAGGCCAATGAGCCTGAAATTCTGATAGCCAAGGCAGCAGAAGAAAAGTCTGTTCCTGCTCTCAGAGATCTATTTGCCTTCTGTATTTGTTCTCTCCAGGGGCCCAGCTAATTAGATGGTGCCTGTGAACACTGAGAGCAGACCTTTCCCACCTAGTCCACATTAATCCCCACCTCTTTACTAGGTATTCCTTATTTAGTCAAGTTGACACCTAATATTAACTTCACAAATCCACCTCTTGTCAACTTGGCACCCATACACATCTCCTTAAACCATATTTAATTTCCAAATAAAGACAATAACAAGGTAATAGTTCCACCTAACATGATGCAACTATGTATCCTGTGATTGTGATTTTCAGGATTTTAGATTTTAGGGATTTTGATCTTTCAGCATTTCAACATTTGGGATTATGGTGTTTGAGATTGTGCCTTTCAGGATTCTGACCCAAGTCCCAGATCCTCACCCTCCTGTCCCATCCTCCGCTCACCTTTCTCCTGTCTTACAGAATCCTAATTATGACAGACACTTTGTGCTGAGCAACTACTAATTAGGTGTTCTACCTTTGCTAATTTCATTTTATCCACAAAATAATGCTTATTTATTACCCCTATTTTATTATTTATCCTTATTATTATCCTTTATTATTTATCCTTCTATGTTATCCCTATTTTATTAATACAAATGAAGAAAGCAAGACTCAGAGAGGTAAATAACTCAACCAACATAACACAGCTAGGAAATGTCAGAGCCGAGACTTCACACCAGGTCAGTTTGATTACAAAGTGGGTACTGATTCTACCATATCATGCTGCATTGTTGTTACTTCCTAAGAAGGAAAAACAAAATTCAAATGATGAAATACTTTCAAATAAACTGTAAGTGCTAAAACATTGACTCATCTTGGGAAGCTATCACAGACAATAAAAAGAATTTATGTTTTTTTCCTGACAGAAGAAAATCACAGCCTAATATGCTTCTGTTTAACAATCTTCATATTTCTATAAGAGAAACATAATTCTCAGAGTCTAGCCATAAGAGTTCACCCAGTACCTTGTCAAGTGGGTTCCAGAGTTCTACCGAGGCTACTGATAACTTTGTTCCACTTCTAGCAGCATTTGAGCAGTTTTTGGTCCTATTTTGGTATCTTGCAGTAATTTCATGCTTGGCTCATGTCATGACTTATTTGCAGATGTTAGTCCTCCACAAACAGCTGGTTATATAGAAGTCACTGATCTTCAATCAAAGAAACTCCGATATATTCCTATTCCCAGGTAATCCATTTCACCTTTGTTCTTAGCTTGGTATGTCATAAAATATGAGTGAATTCATACCAATAAATGTGTGCTTTTTCCTTCCTTAAATAGCAAGCTCTTTTTCTTTCCCAGTTACAGTTGGTTTATATCTTGCTGTTCTTCCGCATGCTTCCCTGGCATTTTTATTTTCATTTTGGAAAAATATTCAAATCTTACATGGTTATAAATCTAACAGGCTTCAAGTCTTTGTCCTCTTTTGTTTGATCTATTCTAATAAGTTTTCCTGTATCTGAAATAGCATTTTTAGTATTATACAAACTTTAATACTTATTAACTTCATGTGTTAAAATGTTTGAAATGTCAAAGGAAGTTAAATAGCATTTGTTTAATTTTGTTTTAAATATGTTATTGTACATTTGCATGAAGGCCATGCGGTAGCCAAAGGACTCCAACAATTTAGAATGGGACTCATTACTATTCACTGCTTTTGTTACTGGCCAACAATGGAAGCAAAGCATCTAACCTAGCTAGACTCAGGATATAAAAGCGGAAGCAATAATGCTTGGTCATTACCCTTGAGGAACACAGGTGTCCTTACCCGTAGTCTGTCCCTTTCTGGGTACATGCACACCTTATCTCCTCTCTCAACCTAAGCTTGTACCTGTTTTGTTCTATTTAACCCAGGTTTTTTTTCTTTTTTTCTTTTTTTTCCGCACTGGGCCAAAGGCTCCTTCCTCTAATCTTTCCACTCTACTTTGATCTAGATTGAGATCACATCCCCACCTCTCATAAACACCCTCACATGCGACTCAACCTGCACAACACAGTGGTTAAAGCATTGCCTGAAAGCTCAAGCAGAGGGGCCTTGAGGCCTTCAGAGGAAGGCCAGGGATGGCAGAACCTGTCAGTCACCTAAAATATCACCAGGCCACCTTTCTTTCCCCTCCCCCAACTTCCAGAATAAAATAGCTCAGCATGATAGTACAAAATATCTCAGAAACACAGCTTCATTTCTTAGGACCCTTTAATCAGATTTTTAAAATATGAAAAGTGAAATCATTATTCAAAGAAGTATGTTCTAACATATATGACTTCTTGCAACATCCTAATGTGTCGGTTTAATGGAAAATGGTATTTATTCATTTGAGGAAATGCCTTATTCATCTTAATTGTATGCTCATTAAAATACGCTCTTTGTTCAAGTAACAAAAGCAAAGAACATCTTTCTAAAAAAATTTCTAAAGCATCGATAACTTTTTCTAATGTTTCTCTTAATTTTTCCCTCACGAGCTTTTTCTTTCAGTATTTTTCTCTTTTAACTTTCTATATAAACCACATATTATGCCGGCCATGGAAAGAACATCTGGAAGAGTAGCTATGTATACAGCCTAGTGCCAGCTGGTTACCATAATTCATTCATTTAGAGCTGTGCTGTCCAATGGAAATATAAAGCAAGCCATATACATAATTTTGTTTCTTAGTAGCCACATTAAAAAAGTAGAAAGAAACAGGTGAAATTAATTTTAATATATTTTATTTAACCCGATGTATCTAAAATATTATCACCTTACAGTATCCAATATAAAAATTTTAATGAAATATTTTATATTTCTTTTTTCTTCTAAGTCTTTGAAATCCAATATGTATTTTACTCTTGCAACACATCTCAATTTGGACTTGCCACATTTCAAGTGTCATGTGATTTAGAGTCTGTTTCATTGTCTGTATATCCTGAGTTTTTCTTGAGATTAACTATTGCTTTTTTTGGTGTATATGTAATCCAAGGGAACGGCCCATCTGAACTTCAGGGTTTTTTGCCAGTTGCTTGAATTTAGCATTCTTGTACATATCAGGAATTTTCCATTTGATGGCTAACTTCAAATAATAGAAAATACAATAAAACTACATGTAACCATAGGGCCAAAATGAATACAGTACTTTTGCCCTCATATATTTTTCCTCAACTTTTCGTATTATTTGCATTTATAAAATGATACTACCTCGCTTTCACATATGTCTGTATATAAATCTAGGCTTCACTCTACTATAATTCTAGGTATTTATTTGAAACTACATTATCATGTATAAGGGAAACACTAAAAAAAAGTCATCAATTCTTTGCCTACGCCAATGTCTTTTGAAAGAGTTTTCCTGCATTTTCTTCTAGGATTTTTATGGTTTCATGACTTACATTTAAGTCTTTAAGTCTTATCCATCTTGAATTAATTTATGTATATGGCAAGAGATGGGAGTCCTGTTTCATTCTTCTACATGTGACTATCCAGTTTCCCCAGCATCATTTATTGAATAGGGTGCACACACACAAACACACACACACATACACACACACACACACACTTATACATAACGTACACCATGGAGTACTACTCAGCCATAAAAAGGAATGAATGTCTTTTGCAGCAACTTGGATGGAATTGGAGACCATTATTCCTAAGCAAAGTATCTCAGGAATGGAAAAACAATATATATTGTATATAAAGACAGCATGTATACTCTCTAATAATTGGGAGCCAAGCAATGGGCACACCCAGACACAAAAAGATATAAAGGACATTGGAAACCAAGATGAGAGGGAGGGTAAAGGGATGAGGAATAAAAACTTACCTATCAGGTACAGTGAACACTATTCTGGTGATGGGCACACTAAAAGCCCTTACTTAAGCATTGTACAAAGTATCCATGTAACAAAAACATTTGTGCCACCTTAATATTTTGAAATAAAAAGTAAATAATATCCTTTTTGACAACCTGGGGGGAAAACATGAAGAAGAGATTCTAGACTTGGCGTGCAAATTGTAGTAAATGTATGATTTCTTCAGTACTTTTTTAAATGACATATTGAAGAAATTTAAAGTTTTGTAGAGGAGAGTTAAATAGGGTAAACCAGTTGATACAGTGCTTGATAGAATCATACAACTTGAGTGTTCTTGGCAGAATGTTAAACATCATAGTTTCACATGGATAAATTTTATTACTCTTTGGTAGCTCTGCACTTTGTCACCTGTAACTCCTAATTTTTTTTTTTGCTACAGCAAATATACATATATATATTTTTAAGACAGGGTCTTACTCTGTCACTGAGGCTGGAGGGCAGTGGTGTGATCATAGGGCACTGCAGTCTGCCACTCCTGGGCTCAAGTGATCCTTGCCTCAGCCTCCTGAGTAGCTGAAACTACAGGTGTGTACGACCAGGCACAGCTAATTCTTTTATTTGCTGTAGAGACAAGGTCTTCCTATGTTGCCCAGGCTGATCTGGAACTCCCGACATCAAGCAATCCTCTGGCTTTGGCCTCCTGAAGTGCTAGGATTATAGATATGAGCTACCATACCAGCCCTACAGCAAATATGTTTTGAGAGAGCACCATGAAATAAATCATGTGTTATATCAATGTTACCTTTTTGAGATGATCTAGGAGTCATGTGAAGCAGTTCTGAAACATATGGACTCATCCTACTGTTCCCTTCCTCTTCATATAAACAATTTCTAAGACTTCTATGTCCAAGAGTAGCTGTTCTTTTTTTTTTTTTTTTTGAGACAGTCTCACTGTGTTGCCCAGGCTAGAGTGCCGTGGCGTCAGCCTAGCTCACAGCAACCTAAAACTCCTGGGCTCAAGCAATCCTTCTGCCTCAGCCTCCTGAGTACCTGGGACTACAGGCACATGCCACCATGCCTGGCTAATTTTTTCTATATATTTTTAGTTGTCTGGAAAATAAAGAAAACCAAATTTCTTTCTATTTTTTTTAGTAGAGACAGGGTCTCACTCTTGTTCAGGCTGGTCTCGAACTCCTGAGCTCAAATGATCCTCCCACCTAGGCCTCTCAGAATGCTAGGATTACAGGCGTGAGCCACCACACCAGCCGAGAGTAACGGAAGGCAGACTGAAAAAAGGTCACAACAGTCTTGATTTATGCTTTAGTATATTATATTGTATAATATACTAAATACTAATATAGTATATTGAGTATAGTATATATAATATACTATATACTAATATAGTATATTATGAGAATTTGCTTAATATATAATGGTTTTGTGTTTTTCCCAAATCTACATTGATAGTCTATTATGTTTTTCTTATCTGATCAGACCATCTTTTTATACTATTTATTTTATATGGGGAATATCAGATGCATTTAGAGAGCCAACACTAATAATTGGAATTTATAATCTTTCTTGCTTTTGTATAGTGAGAGTTGTACTCAGGTAAAGGAAGTATGCAGTTGACTCTTACCAACAAAAGTTGCATTCCTAAAAATTACTACATAAATATATTCATATGTGTAAATATCAGAAATATAAAGGAAATATATGTCAAATATATAAATTCCTTGTTATAGAGTCATAAAACTTCCTAAGCCAGAAAAGACAAAATATCAAATAAAAATGCAGTTGAAATGCATAAACAAGACATTGGTTTCAGCACTGACATTAGACCTCTAAGGAGCAAGTCCACTCCTGTAGGTGTGTGAAATATGAGTTGGTTTAGGGATCCTTTCTTCCCAACAGTGAAAGCCAGTGTCATATGGGCTCCACAAACAGAGGAAAGTAACCATAAATTAGTGCGTATTTTTGGTTCTTACAGATGGTTCTGTTGGTATCTTATCTTTTAATGTACTTACTATTAGAGTTCAGTCTTAGATCAGGCTGCTATAACAGAATACCGTAGAGTGGGTGGATTAAATGGCAAACATTTATTCTCACAGTCTGGAGTCTGGGAAAGCCAAGATCAAGGTGCTGGCCAATTCAGTTTCTAGCGAGGGTTGTCTTGCAGATGACTGACTTCTTGCTGTATTCTAACATGAATGGGGCCAGGGGAGACACAGAGAGAGAGGACATGTGTAAGCTCTCTGGTCTCTTTTTATATAAAGGCACTAATCCCATCTTGGGGGCTCCACCCTCATGACCTCATCTAAACCAAATTATTTCCCAAAGTCCCCTCCTCCTAATACCATCATATTGGAGGTTAGGACTTCAGTATATGAATTTGGGGGTATTCAGCATTCAGTCCATAATAAATTATTTAAAGCAAGTTCAGTGAACCTTAAATCAGTTTAAACTAGCTTCGTTACCTAGACTACCAAAAGGTTGTATCATGTGATCAGTTATAAATATATCTTCCTTAAAATAATCTTTCTGTTTTTATATTCATTATTGTCCTGCCTCATTTTTATTTACAAACTCCAGGATGCTGTTACGTCTCTCTTTTGCCCATAACACATATCCTCATAACATGTGTTATGTGTGAGATAGGCAAGAACAGGTATAAAAGAATGAAGATGTGAGCATGTTTTTTAAACAGCAAACAACATAACACATTTGAAGTGTCATCCCTCCTGCTTTATTTTAATGATTTCTCATCTTCACTTTGGATTCCTCTTTCAGATCAGAATCTCTCTCGCCATATACTACGTGGCTGTCTACCATTTCAGACACAGATGCGCTGCTGGCTGAGTGGGGCAAAGGCGGCGTTGTTACTGTTGATATGGGAGGTCACATCAGGCTTTGGGAAACTGGACTTGAACGTCTGCAACGATCACTCATGGAATGGAGAAATATGATTGGCCAAGAAGATGACAGACATATGCAGGTACAACTTGAATTGACCTTACCTGTTAGTGTGGTGCACATTCAGGTATGAATTTAGTTCCAAATGCCATAGTCAGGAAAACTTCTGGGCCAATGACTCAAGTACAGTTGCTTAAATAGCTAAAATAATTTTTGGACTCATAAAACAAATAGATAAATCTCTCCCATCTAGATAGCGGAAAAGTAAAAATATGGCCTTTTTTCTTGTCAATGTTTACATGTACAGGTTACTGACATCTCAACATGTGAATAAAATCATTAACTTTTATTTTCCAACCTTAAGCATTAACCAGTTTCCAGTACCACCTTTGCATCTGTTCTCACTTTTACTATCCTCATTGTCAGCATCTGTGCATGCTACCTAGGAAACAGAAACATGGAGGATCTAGAGTACAGCAGGTTATTACAAGGCCAGAACCTCTAAATTAGAGAAGGTAAACAAAATCGTACATCCATAGAGTGTTTTTTCTACCAAATTCCTTATTTCTAGATAATGCATATTTAGTAGTTAAAATAAGTAGACTTATTTTACTTATTTATAATAAGAAATAAATAAAATAATTTAGTAGTTAAAATAAGCACAGTGACTGGTGCACAATAAGCACTTATGTTAGTTTATGCTCACGCTCCTATATACTAAATTTTACTGACAATTGAAATTATTTGATAACAGATAGAATAATTCTTTTAAACTATCGCAAATTGTCTGTTTTTATCCCCCCATTTGTAACTGAATAAGTATTTATTGAATGACTATATATACTTACTAAGTTAGAAATAAACAGAACTACAATATCTAACATCTAAAGAATAATCAAAATATCCAGTTACATTATGTAGTGTAATACCTGAACTTTTCCCAAACCAAACATTTTCCACTGTATGTATAACTTTATGTCTCCAGTGTGGAGTTCAGGTATGGCAGAAATAAGACTTATTTAGTAATAAAGTTACGCAATTCAGAATTCATTTGGAAAATTAGAGTAGATGTTATCTAACATTCTCCTTTGATCTCTAAGGTTCCTTGACCCATTTTGGTTGATATTGAAAATGCTTATGTATATACCCAAACTTAGAAACAAATTGTGAGTATGCATCTTTCTGTTTATACAGACGAGTTTAGCTGTCTTAATAGTCTGTCATTGTTTTAATTTTTTGTCATGTTTTTCTTCTTCCTTTTATGGATTGGTAAGTAATGAAACAGCTTATTTAATTGCTCTTATTTAGACCAGCTCATCTTATTGTTTACTCAGTTTGCACAACAAATCTAAATGGAATCATTCCAGGGGCAGTGGTACTAACAAGCAAATTTTGGTCTTTTGCAGTTCCCTTTCTGTTCAATCCTTCCAGCTATTCTTCATTTGCTTACTCTTTATTCAGCATAGGTCTGGTTCTGATTTTGGAGCTTGGAAAATACCTTTCATAGAAGTGAGGAGAAAACAGAATAGGTTCTCAGTATCCTACTTACTTACCGCTTGCTGGCTGCAAGCAGCTTCCCCTGTCCCTGGCAGAGTAACCTGATCTCCACCTAGTGGCCAAATAGAATTACTTTACTTTGTGGAAATTAACAGGCCTGCTTTGTGCTCCAGTAGTTTGACTCAGCTGCAGGCCTACCAGCGTGGGAGGCTTACGCACTCCTGTCTTGTGTGGTTCCTGGTGGGCAAGAGATGCTCCTTTAGGTCAGAGTGAAGGCTGGGCAAACAGCCTGCCAAGCCATCCACCACGAATTGATCCCTGTCCTTCTCTGATTCCTCTGCCTGATAGCAAAAGAACTGTCCATATTTAGATAATGTAGTTACATACTTTGTCACTACACTTTATGTGTCTGCTACATTTCGGCCTTCTAGAGTTATTAGCTTTGAAACCATTGTTGATTTGATTTTTTGTTCAGTGAATTCATTGGTATTTTTCTTTAATGAGTACAGCTTGCAAGACAGTATTTATTGAACTCTTCATATAAAATGTGTTCATTAATTATATATGCTTTGACAGGAACATGTGTTTCTCCTATAATAAACAACTATAACAATAAATTCAAAGTATTACTTTAATTGTAGTAAGAATCCATAATTTCCTTCATTGAGCCAGACAAAAAAAAGGGGAAAAAAAAAAAGAATCCATATTTATTACTTTTAGATTCCATAATCTTAGAAGCATGGGTTAATTATAAGCCAAAATTCTTTTGGCTATATTTAATGGTATTCTCTATAAAATATATTTTCATATTTTTATTTAGTTACATTTATATTTCTCCCAAGAAGGCTGTTAAAGCTATAACACAGTTTCCTCAGAAATTAAATCATCTTCTCTAGAAGACTCCTGGTGACTATTCATGTGGGAGCAAACAGCTAAAAGGTTACAGCTTTCACATGCTATTTTCTAATTTCAGTAAACAAATCAGAAAGTAAATTCTCCATGTTTTACTGGTAGAATCTCTTTGATGTCTTTGAATAGTACTTCCTTAATTATATACTTTAAAAATGTATAGAATCTTCTGAAACACAGTGTAAGACCAGAAGTTGTTCATCTTTATAGTTAAGAGTCCCTGGTACACAGTAGGCACATAATCAATATTTGAAGGGAAGAAAAAAGAAGCATAGAAGCATAGAAAGAAATACATGGAAAAGATAACTAATTTATATTAAGCACCATTAATACATTCTTCTTTTTGAAGAGAATATTCTAGGACTATGAATAAATGCAGTTTGATGTGCTTAGGTGACTAAGCTTGGCCTTTGCTTTAACTGCTAGTCCAGCAGTTTTGATTTTTTTAAGATCTTAGTAGGATATTAGGGCCTATTTTCAGATTTGGAAACTACTAGATTATGTAATTGGCTCTCTATTAGTAAATTTAGTTTTTCAATGTATAGGCTAAGTTATCTTCAGATCCTCTGTGGAGATATGTAGTCCTTTGTTCGTTTTAAGGAGCATGGTGCACTCTTACACTTCATTCTTTGCTGTCGTCAGTAACTCTGAAAATACTTAACAGTCTGATTCAGTGGGTCACTGTTAGAGTACGATCCGTATTTTGTAGGATTGTCATATGTACATATGTCTTTGGGAATCTTTCTTGGCCCAGAAAGTAATGCCTTTTTTGGACGTTTATAACTTCGACCGTATCTCTTAGCCTTGTCAATAGAGCTGGCTTTCAGCAAGGTGGTCTAGCTGTTGACCTATATGGTTAACGTTCGGACAATGTCTCTAATGATTTTTCCATTCTTTGTTCCTATGAGAGAAATCCCGGCCATGGAAATTCTTTTTGAATCTTTAATATTTTCAGGAGTACCTAATGAAAATGCAAGATTTCCTGGGGAGCGTAATACCCAGTGGCATGCTGATAAACCAACTTTCATGGAAAGTGGGAAGTTGTTAATAATGTTTGCCAATTTCCGTGATGTAAATACTCCCTCCATGGCTGATTTCAAGCTGTCACAGGTTAACAGTCTGCTAGAAAAATTCCTGAATGTTTAGCAGTTATCTCTCACAAGCTGATACAGTTTGGCTCCAGCTGCCACTGTATTAAGTCTTTAACAGCTAACTTCCCAAGGAGAATTATGACAGTTACCTAAGAGCAAGGCCTTTCAGAAACGAGGCAAAAGAAATGTTGATACGGAGAGAGAGGGGAAAAAGAAAAAGGAAAGAGGTACTGAGAACACTGATAAGATGGTGTCATATTATTTTTGGGAAATGTGGAAGCCTGCAGTTGTCCCAGTTATAAGATTGACAATGCTCTTCTTGAAGCGGGAATTTGGTTTGAGCAAAGAATTGGAGAAAAGTGTGCTCTCAGTGGGATGACACTCACGGGTTCATGCTTAGGTGCCTTCTTTCTTATACAGATTGTATTTCAGAGAGAAACTGCCAGGTTTTTTATATTCCTCCAGTAATACTTCCATTGGATCACAACATTATCAGTAATTGCTAAATACAACTAAAATTAAATCACAACCACCTCCATAAGACAGCAAATCAGTAAGTTTATGATTTTAGGGAGGGTATGAGTTTTCATTAACCTTGTGCATATCCAGCAAAAATGATATCCCTATAAACTATGAAAATTATGGGTATTATGAAGCTTTAAACTAGTATTAAAAATTGAAATATTGTCTTGCTTTCACACTTTAGGAAAGGTCTACTCTTAAAAAATTCCTTTTCAAATCATCGGCAGGAATATTTTAACTCCCTTCTCTCAAGACAGGCCATAGGGTCATTATTTTATGTTACTGTATCCCCAGTGTATATTGTTTAGCAATATGATCAGCAAGTAAAAAGGTAATTTTAGCAATATTTATTAAAAGTATAAGGAAAACAAATTAATTCTGCAATATACTGGTTATAAATTGGAATGTCAAATGCAATAAATAGGTTGGCAATCAACAGCTCCAGAATTTTTATGTTCTGAGCTCATTAGATATATGCTTATATATAATCAACATATTACAATGGTAATAGAAATAAAACCTTCTTACTGTTATAGTTATAGATAAAATTATTTTATTCATAAGCAGTAAAGCTTATTGTTTAAGAGCATGAAATTTATAGTGATCAAACCTAGATTCAAGTCCTGATTCCACTTTGTATGTGATCTTTGGCAACTTACTTATTCTCTCAAAGCCTCACCTTCTAATCATAATAAAAATTAATGCCATCAAACCTTGCAACATTATTGTAAGAATGAAGTACATTAATGCCTGGCACAAAGTACTCATTAAACAATAAAAATTAGAAACCTAGAATTTCAGTTAATACTGGACTATAGAATTCTTTAACCTTTATATGGAGACAAAGCCAAATTAAAATGAAACCGTATTACCCAAATACCTAATAGTCAATTGTGACCCAATGAGTTACATAATTTGGCATCTATCCTGGTGTTAAAATGTAAGCTTTGTTTATAATCCTGTTTGGAAAAAGTTTTGTCAGGCCCAAAAAAGGAATTGAAAAAATGGTCTTTGCCTAAACCTGTCAGCTTGAAGAAAAGCAGGAAATCAATGATAGGACAATTGTCAGCAGAGGATTATAGTGTTTAGCCTTATTCAAAAGACAAATTAGAACAAGACCAAAAAACACACAGCAAAATATACATCATTTAGCCTGAGTCCTGAGAATAGTAAAGAGCAATTCAAATTTAGAGCTGTCTTTATGTTTTACTTTCTTAGTTTTTTTTTTTTTTTAAGTTTTTCTTAGCATTAGGACTTGAAGATACCATGTAGTTCTGAAGGTTGGAGTGTGGGGTGGCTCTAAAATTTGAAAGATTAGCCGAAAGTCTGGATAGAGGTCATTTAGACATCCAGATTTTCTCCTCCATCCTGTGCTCCTAGGCAGCTGGCTCTCCTCTGCCCTTATAAAAGGGAGGAGCTGTAATGGAGATTTGCACAGTTCAGGATAGGATACCATACAACTAACAGAGTAAAAGTCTGATTTTCTTACTTGGATCCAAGGAGGCTAACATCCATATTTGTACTGCTTGGGCAGCAAATTGGAAAAATCCTCTCTGAAAACTAACACACCTAAGAGAACAGTCTTTCTTATGCTGACATTTGGAAGTTCCTCCCAGTAACCTTATAATAAGACCTGGTTGACAAGTGCCACTTATATACTTAAAAAGTTTTGAGTCTACTTTTCCAGTGCCTGATTCTTAAATGTTAATGGTAGCTGCTCATACAAAAGATGGAAGTCAAACAAGAAAAAATGGGGGTGATGCAAAGAGCAGAAAAATATTTCACAAAGTGACAACTGATATTCCCTAAGAGGTAAGAGAATATTGTGATCATACAACAAAAACCAGGATACTATTTTAATATAGGAACCTTGAAAGAACAAGAAAGACTGCTTGGAAAATAAAAAGTGGTAGCAGAAATAAAAAATTCAATAGAAGGGGTTGGACATTAGGGAACTCTCCCAAAAGACAAAGACATTGAAAACAGAAAATATAAGAAAGTCTTATTATACTAATATACTAATAATGTACACTAATGAGAATTCCAGAAAGAAAAAATGAAAGGGCAGGAAATGACCGAAAAAGTAACTTTTAAAAATTTCACTGAACTAAAGAACAGGAGGTGTTCAGTGTAACAGATGTAACACACACCACGTCATGTCCACCTGAAATTTTAAACTCCATGGATAAAGAAACAATGCTGAGAACTTCCAAGTTGAGGGAAATGGATGTATTATGTTATGTAAAGGCTGACAGAAATCCTAATGGCACCGGGCTTCTCCATAGTGACATTGGAAGCTAAAGGAAAAATCAGAGGGAAAATGATTTCCAATCTAGAATTTTATATCCAGCCAAGCTATTAATCAAGTGTGCAAATAGACTAAAACCAATACCAATGTGCAAATCTTAGAAACTTACATTCTTTCTCAGGAAGCTACTGTATGATGTACTCTCGCCAAAAGGAGGGAATAAACCAAGAAAGCAGAAGACCTGGTGATGTATTTTACTACACGTGATAATATATGTTACTATATGAGTGATATATGTTACTATACTCATATATTACTATATATATTTCTATTTTAATAATACATATTACTATGTAGTTAATACACTAATGTATACTATTACTACATATAATTTTTCATTTTCCTCACTAAGCACTTACTAAATACACTAAAATACTCTTCACTAATTCTTAGCTCTACTTTATGCATATATCACCAATCGTTCTATAAATTCTCCACTGGACCTGTAACTCCTTTCATATTATCAGCCTATCATATTACTAGTTCTTTTTTTTTTCTTATGATATCCATTCTTTCTAGGGGGACCACGTCCCCCTTTGCTTAGGAGTGGTTGCTTTGAAGCCTGCTGCACGTCTGCCATCCTAGAACACTCTTTCACTATCATACTGGGAATTACCTTTGCCTCTTCCCTGATAATATATCATCACTGATACAAGATCGTGATGGCTGATGTTGTTACCGATTTGCTTTCCAGAAATTGTTTCAACCTGCTCCTGTCCACTGATCTCTACCCTCAGTTTAAAGAACATGGATTTAAAAAATAATATGAAAGTTTTTTCTCTTGTTCAGACAGCCACATAATTACATTTTAAAGTTTTGTACAAATGATTAAAAAGACGTAAGATCTGACAGAGATTAAACTGATGTTCTAGAACTGGTTTCATTTGAACCTCTGTAGGATTTGCTGGTAGGAAGATAGAAGAATGAGAATGGGCCTTCCCCTGTGTAATTATTGCTCACTTTCCAAGCAAAGCATAACCTGTGTATTTCCTCCACGATCTGTAGCCCAATGACTGAGCCACCAGTGCTCTCTGTTTCCATCAAAAAACTGCATTGTTTCCCAGAGAGGAAAGTGTACTGTTCTAGAGTGGAAGTGGGAAGCCCTCATGGCCCAGGGTAGAGCAGAAGCCTGGCCTGACACAAAAGTCAGGGAACTAGACTAGCTGGTCTGTCGCAGAGGAAGCATCTTACTCACTTAGAAGTTGCTTTCTTTTCCAAACTCCTCTGTTTCATGATTTCACTTCCACTAGTCAAGTATCAATCTTATTTCAGCCATACTTGTGTGCAATAGCCCGTGAAATAACTGTGACTCTTATATTTGACATTTTAAAAAATGAATTGATTTATCAGTAATTGTAGGCATATGAATAAAGTGAAAACTCTCAAGTACAATCTCAGCAAGAAGTCTCTACTAATTAATAGCCTTCCAGCAGCCCCAAGCAACCATTGACACCTGTAGATCCAAATATAATAGTTACATATTTGCCATCATAAATATTTTTTTGGTGGACAAAAAGTTTTCCTGTGATATCAACATATCTACAATCTAATGTCTGTATCATTGGAATCTCAATTCCTTAAACATTCTAATAGTGCCCCCCTCCAATATTTCTAGTTTATTTTCATGTAACAACAGTATTTATACTCTAAGCCTGGCTTTAGGAAGGTCAACAAACCATAATTTCCTAGGAAGCTGATGGTGATCCAAGCTGCAGAACTCTGTGGCATCGTCAGATTGTCATCTATTGAAGTTATGGATAAATAATAGAAATTTGAGTCCCTTGAGATTTATTCAGCCAGCTAGTTCTAGTATAGCACTTACTCTTTACCTACCAATATAGGCTCTATGGGGGGATACTGAAATACGAAACATGGTTTTTACCCTCAGTGAGCTTATTCTATATAATTGGGGAGATGAGGCTGATAGTTACACAACAATAGTGTGTAGTAAAAAACACTGTGTAGTTCAATGTTAAATTGGGAAATCTGGGCCCTGAGCCGAAGGTTCAGAGGAGAGATGTCTATGTAGATGAAATTCACAAGCAAAGGAGATGGAGCTTGGTTTGGGCTTTTAAAATGATTTTTTTTAATAGTTCAAAAAGAGAGGGAAGGGCATTCCAGGCATTCCAAAACACATGACCACAGGCATAGATGTAAGAATGAGCATGGTGTGTCTCCTTCCTAAAAGGAAGAATTGTGCCATAGGCTTGGATCACCACCAATCCAGGGATGACCTGAGTGCAGACAGCAGAGGAGCAGTTAGCAAACATCATAGCCAATTTGATGCAAGCACAAAGCCCAGAGGGCAAATACAGGTTCAATGCCAATCCCAAGGAGCGAGTGCCATGTGCACCAGAGCAGAGGTGGGAGGAAGGGCTGGGTCTGGAGCCACCAGAAACACACAGCCTGGAAAGTTTGAGAAAACAGGGTATGATTTACTTTCTGCACACAAATATCTTGCTGACACAGGACTTTTTTTTTTCTTCTTCTTCTTCTTTTTGAGACAGTTTTACTCTGTTGCTCAGGCTAGAGTACTGTGGAATGATCATATTAATAGCTCACAGCAACCTCAAACTCCTGGGCTTAAGCAATCCTCCTGCCTCAGCCTCCTGAGTAGCTGGGACTTACAGGCATGTGCTACCATGCCCAGCTAATTTTTTCTGTTTTTAGCAGAGACAGGGTCTCAGTGTTGCTCAGGCTAGTCTCAAACTCCTGAGCTTAAGCGATCCTCCCACCTTGGCCTCCCAGAGTGCTAGGATTACAGGCATGAGCCCCTCCCCCAGCCAGGACATTGTTAAAAGCAGTTGAAAGGAAGCTTGCCTTCCAGGCAACCCTTGGTCTGTCCTAAGTATATCGTTTAGCATAAGCCTAACTACAGCAAATGGTCTCTTTTAAGGAGTGGTACAATAAGGAGTGGCCTGAACTGTGTGAAGGGTTTTAGATTCCCTGTGACTGGGAGCTGCTAAAGCCCACGGAATAGGAAGAGTATAATGCTGAAGGCTGTCTTTAGGAAGACGGAGAGGGTAGTGATGTACAGTGTGGGAAAGAACCCTGAGGGAAGCAGGGCAGCTGTGAGGCTGAGGTAACGACTTGCTGTGAGTTGATGGAGACTCGCTGAGTATGGAATGTGGAGGCAGACATTTTGGATGTTTCTATTTGGATTTCTGGCAAAATGGCAGATCATTGAAGGAATCAAAAAAGTTGGAGAGGAGATAGGGTTCAGGCATATGCTGAGTTTGAGCTAACAGTGAGATATTCCAGTGTCTGTGTTCAGTATGTAACTGAAACAAGAGGTAGAGCTTCATTCACGCTAGCAGGAGAGTTATAAGGATCCTTAGCATAGAGGTTTTAGATGAAACCATAATAATGGTTGGATGCCAAGGAGAATAGATTAAGCAAAATGCTCAGGACAAATAAGCTATGTTTTTAGAAATACATGTAATCAGGTATTTCTGAAGGTATGTTCTCAGAATCCTTTTTTTTTTTTGTAAGCAATCCATGTTCAAACTATTAGGAAACACTGTGTATCTCCATAGCCTCTTAGAGATGAAATTACAATTAGTAAATATCTGGCTTTGAGAAGTCCCACTGTAAAGAAACCTCTTTAACTTTGTTTAACTCAGTAGTTCTCAAAATTTATTTTGACTTTTTTTTTTAATACTTAGGAAGTATTAAAAGTTTATATTCTTGGTTTTTTTTGTTCCAGTTCACCATGGATTTGGTATAGTAGATCTCCTAGGACAAGACCTTTAACACTAATTCTAATCCTGACTCATGGTATAGCTAGGTTGCATGTCATTTATGCCTTCCAAGAATAAATCTGGAATGCTAGAGTTAAGTTGCCAGTTAAAGGAATAATTTTCCCCTATGCTTTGAAGAGAGGCCCTATTATTTCATGTGATTCCAGATACATTAGGGAACCAAATGGTATGTAAAATGATGTTTATTGGAAGCACTGAAAATGATGAAAACTCAGTTCACACTAACTTAAGCTACAGAACCAAGAAGCCCCAGGGCCTTAGGCACAGTTCGAACCAAGGGCTCAATATAAGTCATGGGACCCAGCCTTCCTCCTCTCGGTTCTCGTGGCTCTTTGGTGGCTTCATTTTCATATAGCCTTTCTCAATCAGGTGGCAAAGATGGCCCTGGTAGCTCTGAGCAATACATATGGTTCTCACAGCTAGTAAAAGGGTCATGTCTCTCCCCATAATTTCAGGGGAAGTCCTCAGGAGTGCTCCAGTAGGCCAGTGAGGTCACGTGCCCATCCCTGAACCCATCACTGTGGCTAAAGGAATGGGATACTCTGATTGGTCAGACCTAGGCCATGTCTCCACTCACAGAGTTTGGGACAAAAGGGGATTGTATCAGTCCCACCTGAAATGTGACATCAAAAAATAGAGGTGGAGGGGGAACACCCCAGTAGAAATACTGAGTAAGCAAAAAAACAAAAAAATCACCATGTGATTTTGTGGTGGTTTTGACAGCTATAGCAAGCCCCTTTGACATGACAGCTGATGACCTTTCTTCTTGGGCTAGAACTTCTTGGAGTCTAGGACTGCTGTCAGATTTTTATTGTTTTACACTTAGCACAGCATTCATAAAACATGATCTTTACCAAATATATGGTAACTAGGCCAGTGGTGATCTACCATCCATTAATTTTATCTTCCATTTAATTCCTGGAGTGATTGTCTCAGAAATATATACTCAGTTTTTTGATTACATGAAGAGCAGAAATAACTACTCTAGTTTTGAGTCTTCTTTTAAGACTTTCCAGTTGTAGGGTACTGAATAAAATTTGTCAAGTTTTCTTTGACAATGCTCTGGTGCATTACAGTGACGTTTTCCCCCTAAAGAAAAAGAGCTTACTAATACTGGATAATTTTCTTTCTTTTTTTTCTTTCTTTTTAGATATTTGTTTTAAGAGGTGAATACAAGGCTATTAAGGTCCTTGCATTTCACATTGTGGTGTGGGTTGAATAATCCTTTCCATAAAGAATAACATCTGCAGAGCCTTAGTAGGAAAATCTGAAACTTAAATAGGTTTTGTGCTAGCCAAAGGGGAAAGTGCTGCATTTGATCGTGAGTCACCATTACCTCAACCACTCTGCCTTCATATTTACATGTAAGTCACTGCTCAGAAAGAGAAAGATCTGACATGATATCAGAAACAAATTCAAATTCGTATGTTCTAGTCTGGTTTGGGTTAACCCGTAGAACTCTCAACAATATATAAGGACTATTTCACAATAGATAGTAGCTATTATTGTAACTATGGCTCTCTTAATTCTAAAGTAAAATACTTTTTCCTCCTTTATAGAACATAATTATTCAGAAATTTAAAAATCACACGTACATCTCTCTTATGCCTCTGGTTTGATGGTGGGGATCAGCCTCTGACTGCTCTCAAATCAAGACAGGAGCAGAGTTCAAGATTCTGAATATAGCTCTCGTTCTCACCCAAGCCCAGCTCAAGAAATTTCTAGATAGATACATAGATAGATAATATATTTTTATATTGATTTTTATATATGACTTTTCTAAAGTTGCAATAGAATTTTCATTACAAAATGGATCTTGATTCTTCAACTTCATAATAGAAAAAAAAAGCATTCATCACCAAAGACTTAAATACAAACTCTATTTATAATTTCTCTCATCATTTAACCTTTTTTCTTCCACAAAATCTAATTACATTCTTACAAATCTTTTTGTCCCTCCCTCCCTCCCTCTCCCTCCCTCCCTCCCTCTCTCTCTCTCTCTCTCTCTCTCTCTCTCTCTCTCTCTCTCTCTTCCTCTTCTCTTTTCGTCATGAATCGCTTGAAAGTAAGTTTGCTCCATCACCTCCAAACACACTTCAGTGAGTATTTTCTCAAAACAAGAGCATTCTCCTCACATAACCACAGTACAGACCTCAAAATCGGGAAGTTAACATTGAGACAGCATTAATGTCTAATCCACAGACCTTATTCAAGTTTCATATGTCGCAATCACATCCTTTATAGCGAAAAGAAGCAATTAAGGAGCATGTGTTACATTTGCTTAACTTGTCTCTTTGGTTTCAAACTGAACAGTTTCTGGTCTTTCCTTTACTTTCATGGCCTTGACATTTTTGAAGCGTCTGGGCCAGTTATCGTGTAGAACATCCCTCCATTTGGGTCCATTTGGTTTCCCTTTATAATCTGGTCTTCTCATTTCAGATCCAGTTTGTGCATCTTTGGCAGGAATATCACAAAACTGCTGTGTTCTTCTCGATGTGTTCTATTAGGTGACACGTGATGTCGATTTGTCCCATTACCGATGATGTTAACTGTGAACATTTGGTTAAGGTGTTGTCTCCACTGTATTTCTCTCCTGCAGAGTGACTAATTTTTCCCTTTATAATTAATGCATCGGTGTTGTGGGCATAAGTTTTGAGACTGTAAATATATTGTTTCATCAAACTTTCATTCATTATTTTTATTATCCATTGATGATTTTTGCTTGAGTCAATTATTACTGCTGTGGTTGCAAAATGGTGATTTTTTATGATTCCACCACTTCTACATTTTTTAGTTGGCATTCCAAAATAAGGAAGTTGCCCTCCCTTCTTTCTTTCTTTGTTTTTATTAGTATGGCCTCAGACATTCAATCTTATTTAATAGGTTATAGTACATTGTTGCCTTTACTTGTTTTGATGCTCAAATTTTTCCAGATTTACCTGACGAGAGTTCCTTCAAGCCAGTTCCCTTGTTCTTTTGACATGCCCCCACTATTTTTGAGTACTTCCTTACTTGATGGCACAAAAAGTAAATTAAATTACTTTTGTCACTGATTTTCTCTGCTGGTATATATACTGTTTCTTTGGGCAGTTTAGCACTGCCTGTTGACTTAGGTCAGCCTGTTAATACAACAGAAGCATCCTAACCTACTTCGGTTTAACCAACTCACTGAAGTAAGCCACACACTTGGATGGATGTCCAGAGCCCCCCGAACATTTGGAGCTCATCCGCTTCTCTCTAGTATGTTCCCACACTTCTGCTTCCGCCGGTTGAGTTATGTGCTTACCAAGCATACGTTTGATAGGAGACAGTTTAGAGGAGCCTCCAGATTTAACTATCCCATGATAGGACTCTTACCTTCTGTGCACACTAGCGGCACTCAGAGAATGCTCTGTCATTCACAGTCATGCATATTGGAGGAAAACCTACAGAGATCTAAGATAATACAGCCACCACATATGTTGTATTTTTTTTATTATAACAGGTAAATGTATTATGAACAAGGCCTAAGAAAAGCATCCATTATAATCTATCAGTCTCATTAAAGATTTGGTCAGAGACAGGAAATTTTTCCTCTAGGCAACAGCCAGGGCCTAAAATAGTGTAATTATAGTGACTTTTTATTATTTGACACTTATCTATCTTGTTATACTTAACCATTAACTTTAGATAGCTCCAAATTTTTCTTGTTCATTTAGCTGGAATTATTATTTCTACTGACCACAGGAGGGTGTCGGTGAGCTTAGAACAAGAATAGGAGTATTTCAGATTAGTAAGTATTAGAGAACTTCAACATCTAACGATGGATTCTTGTCATTTCACTATATTTGGAAGTTATTGAAAAGTGTGGTCACTAGGCTAGCCATATATCTTGAGTCAGTGTTCTTTTCATTGGAAGATTTTGTGACCATCAAAAATAAAGGCGTTTATGAAAATGGTTCCACCATAATGTGTGGCTCTTTGGGCCTTAATTTCATTTTTTATAAAGTGAGGTAAATTATAAGCCGATCCTTCAGGCCCTTCCACAGAAGGCAACGATGAAGACAGAGTCTAAAATTAAAAGATATATGACAACGAATTCCTAAGAATTTTTTTCTTAAAAATGTTTTTAACAATTAGAAAAAAATCATATCCCATGACATGTGAAAAATTACATGAAATTCAAATTTCAGTGTTCATAACTAAAGTTTTATTGGAACACAGCCACATTCCTTCATTTATGTATTGTCTGTGGCTGCTTTTGCACTACAAGGGCAGAGTTTAATAGTTGCAACAAAAACTATATGATCTCCAAGCCTAAAGTATTTACTATCTCTGGCTCTTTACAGAAAAAGTTTGCCAACCCCTGGTTTAGAATACAAAAGCCAAAAAGATGGGCCTCTGCTTTGTACTCCATTACCTACCTACTCTAATATAACTAAAAATGGAATCTGCTTAAATCAGAGGGAAGGAAAGGGGGAAAACAAAGGGAAAAAATAAATACAAATAAATATCTCAAAATATTATCTAGACATAAAGAGGTAACAATTACAATTCTTCTCCAAAAGGTATATCAAATACATATATTTTTATGTTGCTTAGATCACAGTGA
Organism: Lepilemur ruficaudatus; assembly: GCA_963574885.1. Lineage (NCBI taxonomy): Eukaryota > Metazoa > Chordata > Mammalia > Primates > Lepilemuridae > Lepilemur > Lepilemur ruficaudatus. Next base: position 13,527 of record CAUYRT010025542.1, on the reverse strand, counting down.
TAAGCAACATAACTATTAATTGTTTGGAGAAAAATCTAATCTAATCTGACACAGGTTTTTATTATTTATGCATTTTATGAGTGACAAAGCAAAATTCTCTGGTTATAAGAAGAACGGGAAGAATGAAGCTAGAACACTTTCCACACAGTCCTTAAATATGCACTCTCAGGCCCGGAATGTTCACTCTCACTTCTGTGTCTCATCCTTCCAGGCTGCGTGCTGACGTTTCTCTAAGCGTTCCTTGGCTCCAGTCTGTCCATCCCCAGCAGACCACAGCTCTCTCTCCTTGGCATCCCTGGGCCCGCTCACACTGTGATCTCTTACTTTGATGTGTGTCAGAAGGGCAAGCTCCTCTAGAGCAGAATTTATGTCCCACTTAGGCTGGCGCCCCCAGCACCCACCTGGAAGTCTGATGCCTCATTGGAGCTCAGTAAATTCTTGATGAATCTGTGAATTAATAAATGAATGTGTAATTAATTTGGTTATTTAAAGCTTTTACAAGGTCCCTCAGGGGTATGACTGTGTTGCCACCAGCCGTGTTTGAGGATTCCAATTTCTTCACAATTTTGCTAACACTTGTTGTTGTCTGTCGTTTTATTAAAGGCATCCTAGTGGGTGTGAAATGGTATGTCATTGTGATTTTGATTTGCATTTCCCTGATAGCTAATGATGTTGAACATCTTTTTATGTGTTTATTGGCCATTTGTACATCTTCTTTGGAGAAATCCTTTGCCCATTTTTCAATTGGGTTGTCTTTTTACTGTTGTAAGAGTTCCTTATATAGTCCGGAAGATATAAGTCCCTTATTAGGTGTATCGTTTTTGTTCTGTTTTTTTGAGACAGAGTCTCACTTGGTCACCCCGAAGAGAGTGCAAGTGGTGTTATCATAGCTCACTGCAACCTAAAACTCCTGGGCTCAAGAGATCCTCCTGCCTCAGCCTCCCCAACAGCTGGGGCTACAGGCGTGCACCACTATAGCTGGCTAATTTTTTTTCTATTTTTAGTAGAGACAGAGTCTCACTCTTGCTCAGGCTGGTAGGTGTATGGTTTGCAAATATTTTCTCTCTTTCTGTGAGCTTTATTTTTACTTTCTTGTTGGTATCCTTTGAAGCACAAAAGTTTTTAATATTGGTGATGTCCAATTTATCTATTTTTTCTTTGGTTATTTGTACTTCTGATGTCAAGACTCCCTCCTAAAGGAGGGAAATTTTAAACCAGTCAGCTCACTTCACCAAAGTAGGAAGAACCAGGGGCCTATTACACATTTAATGCAAAATGACTCTGCTCACCTGTAAAGTATAGCCTGATGGACATCTTGGTTTTTGCTCAGATTGGCAATTCCTCCCTGCCAGATGCTAGGAAGGGAGACATGGCAGTCAGAAGCTGGGGGGAAGAAGCCAAACTTCCTCTCCTACATGGAGAAAAGGTATAGATTATATCTAGTTTATTCTTCCAGTCCTAAACTAATGACTCATCAAAAAAAAAAAAAAAAGGTTTATGCCTGGTTATTATTGCAAAAATCGTGGAGTGGAAGCAGTATGGCGTAACTCACACACACGAAAAAAAAACAGCTCTGGAATTGGACAGACCCAGCCTTTGAATCCTGACTCCACTCTGCACTAGCTTGGTGACGTGAGCAACGTTACTTCTGCAAGCCTTGGTTTCTTCAGATAAAATGGGAGTGATAAGACTTGAAAGAGTAGCGATAAAACTAAATGAGATAATTCCTGCATAGAACCTTAAAGTATATGACAAATATTGGTGCGTGGTAAATATTCAGTATTGTCACTAACTTTAGGAACTCCAGAGATCACAAGGCAGCCATGATGAGTAAATTGAGCCCCAGAAAGATGTAGCAACTTACCTGGGAGTATACATTTACTTCCTGGCAGGACTAGAATAAACTAGAACTTGAAAAGACACATTTTTCGGGCTCTTCCTTTCCTTCAGAAAGGGGAACTGGGAAAGAGGGAATTTGGTAGTTGATTCTTTCTTACTGCACTTAGAATGTGAGCCTCATGATTCCTCTGCCCAGCTCAGTCCCTTCCAGGAATCTGAATGCTCGCACTCTTCCTCCAGAAGTGCTGGGCCCATTCTGGCCAGGGGTAGCTTTAGAAAATACCATTGTTCTTTCTGAATGTTCCACCTTTTTTCTTCCATGTGGAATAAACCATTCAGGAGCTCCTCCGTGCCCTCCACGATCCCGGGAGTTCTCAGGAAGCAACAAGCCCCTTTCTCAAGGATTTGACCGAGTGAAACATTCCTTTGACTTCCAGTGTTCTTTGTGATTACTAGAAAGAGCTGACCCTGCTCAGATCGATGGACATGGGGCTGCAAGAGAGAATGTCACACAGATGCTGATCTCTGAGGCACAGTGATCCTGCCACTGTCCATTCCTATCTCCTCCACACTCTCACCCACCCCACCCCACAGATGGTCCCGGAGAACATCTCATGCTAATTTTGCACTCATTATTTGAAAATAGAAAACCCCAAATAAAATCTCAACATCCTCTGACTCTGTAGTTGTACTCTTTATAGGTCATTTCTTAAAATTATACAATCGTTCCATAGTGATGGGAAAAATAACCTCGGGGCTTGGCTGCCGTAGGCTTTAGGCTGATAATGGGGGTAATAAAATGTCTGCAAAATCTGCAAGGCTGAGGAAAGACCTTTGGCATTCCAATAATAATTATATCATTTGGTTCATTAACATATATCTCTTAAATATTATAGACATAGTTATCATTGTCCATTTTAGATTTATTAGAACTAGAATGTTTGTAAAGAATAAAACGTTAAAATAGCAAAAGTTAAATATTTATTTTAGCTAACTGGTATTTCATAATTCCTTTCAGTTTAAAATATTGATATCCCTCTTCTGTGATCATAACAAAATCTGTTTAAAGAAATCTACTGCCGTGTAAGTTTTACTCTTATGCTAAATGGAAAGCATCAGCCTAATACTTTAAACTATCTGTTAAAGCATTTCTTTATTCCTAAAGACTCTAAGCATAAATGATGCTGCTTATAATTTATGACATTAATTGCCTTTGGTTGTACTCTGATCTATTTGTTATTATTGCTATTATGAAGGTAATAATAATTATGTATCTCCTGAGAAGATAAAGGTTTTGTAGGTCTGTATGCAAAGTATTTGAAGAAAAGATTATTTTACCGCCTGCCAATTGTAGCTTCAAGCAAAGACTATTGTGCAGGACCTTTTATAGACATAGATGAAATTCCTTTTGCCATTTGAACAATGTTTACATTCAGGAAAGTTCACAGTTAAGTCTTTGACATACTGTGAAAGGATCTTTTGTTCTCTAGAAAAACATACTTCCTCATCCTTTGAGTCACCTTGTTTTTATTCCCTTGTTTACTTTTCTGGGGGAAATAATGCCCACCTCCCAAGTAACGTCAAGGGAAGACCTATTTCAGAAATCCAAGTTGCTCTCCCTGAGGAAAGAGGGCTTGGTTTTTGGCAGAAGAAATCAGAAATATTTTTAAAACCTGAACCAGATAAATAATGTAATCTTAACCTTCCAAAAATTATTTGGATAGGATTTTTTCCAAGGCTAAAAAAAGGAAATCTTTTTTTGTCATCATAATTAACAGTGATCAGGCTCAGGAAATGTGAGACACTCTGCTTGGAGGACTGTAGACATAGTCCAAAGACATTCTTCTGTTGCGTTAGGGAAGCTCTCCTCTGCTAACTATGTAGAAGATTCTGCTAGATGTGCAGAGTTTACTGTTTTCTCCTAATTGGTGGGACCCAGGACTAGTTTTATAATAAGCTAAGGCTTCAGTCATTCAGACCTGAATTCTCTTAGTGGTATTTCTTTATCAGCAAATAATGTGACTGATTGCACATGTGGCTTCAAAACTAGTTTGGAAGGGAGAAAAGATTGCTGTCTTGTTCATTGCTGTGTGCCCAATGCTAGCACAGTGCCCTGAACTTACTGGGTACCCAGTAGACATTTGTTGAACACATGAATGAAATAAATATTAATATGTATAAATTCAGGGTGACAATTTCAAATAATGATCTTTTAAATTTTTTTGATATTTTATATTTTTTAAATAATACTCTTTTAAATGAATGCATTCTCATGTGTTTGTTTTAAGAGAATCTTATTTGTAGATATGCTCTATATGTATTAAAATTGAGTGTTTATTTATCCTTACCTAATTTGCATAAGTGGCAGATTACTTGTGGTTTAGGGATTATCTATTCCAACCTTTATTCAGTCACCCTAAACCTGAGTCATCCAGAAAGTGTATCCTAAAAGCTTCTAATCCTCATTTATATCCTAGGTGTTACCATGTTCTAGGACATTTCCGTATGTTTTAGGTTTGATATTCATGCGCTGGGACATTTCCATTGGAGATATTTTTTTCTCAGTAAATGCTAAATATAGATGTGTTTTACTACCATTGTAAGAAAAGCTGGGGGTGTCGTATGTGGGGGAAGGTAAGAGACTGAAGCCTGCCCGTCACTGTTAAGCCTTCTATCTACTTTCCTCCATTTACTGTTTGTAGCTCCCCATGTGATAAATGGTGACAGTCACATTTTATAGATGAAGAAACAGAATCTCAGGCAGATTACATAATATACCCAATGCCCTATGGCCAGTAAGTGGCATTATCAGATGTGAGCCACCAAAGCAAGCACTGAGTCTGCAGGTCATGTTCAAGATTGTCTGGTACAACACAGTTCAGACCATGTGTAAATACTGTGTTCTAACCTTCTGAAAGATATGCTAGCCCTTTGATCCAATGTCCTATTTACTGATATACATTCCTTTCTATGAATCTGATATATATTAAAAGGAAAAATGATTGCTTTTCAGACATATTCCTTGCTTTCTTAAGCCATGATATATTTTAGAAAACATTGAATTATGTAACTTTCAAGAACACATTTATTGTTTAAGGCCAGTGTAATGTAGCAAGAGAATCTAATAAACCTGGCTTTTGGAGTGGGATGGACTGATATTTGAATCCTAGCTCCACCAATCAACAGCTATGTAACAATGAATAAATTGCTTTATTTCTCTAAGCCTTAGTGTCCTATCCTGCAAAGTAGAAATAATGCCTACTATGGAGAATTATGAATATTAGAAGTAATATATGTAAAGTGACTCGACTATGTAAACAACATGAGGGCAGGGATCATGGATGTACTGTTTACATTGTCATCCCAGTGTATGGCCCAGGCACATGGTAGGCACTCATCATCGGTACTCATTGAATGAATAAATGAATGAATGAATGAGTGAATGTGACTCAGTAGCCGGATTAGGTTCCACTGTTCAATTCTACAAATAACAATCTTTTTTTTTCCTTAGCAAATGTTTTTTTTTTTTCTTTTTTTCTCAGTAATAGTTCTCTTGCATTGTCAGGTCAATAAAAGCATATCAAATAAATGCTAACTCTGGTAATAACAACACAAAAATCAGGAAAATTTGGTAAGAAGCTTCAGTGAGAGGAAAAAATGGTACAGATGAGTAAATGGAAAACTCCAATCTGATATTATCTGATTTTTAAATTTTTAAAAAATTTGACAAGCCAGTATAATAGATCGAAATGCAAATCCTAATTTGGAACTTGTAGGCAGAGAACTTCCTTTTCCTTGGCACTTCGGCATATTTTATTCTCATTTTTTTAAAGTAGCCATTTCTCTCAAGTCTTGCTTGGAGAGTCATGTGGCTGGAAATGTTTTGAGTCACCTTCGTGCCACATCTTTTGCAGCTGAGAGCAAACATGTTTTCAGCAGTAATCAAGTTCTTATTTCAGCTGCCAGAGCCATAAAAGGGGCCTGCCACAATCTGGGCAGAGCACTGAGTTAGTTAGGAAACATCAGTTTGGTATTTGTTAATATTTGCAGAAACATTGAACTTCCTGAGTGAGGTCATGAATGAACAGCACATCATGAGTGTTATTATGTGAATTGGACAGAGTGTACAATTCTCGTACTACCCAAACTTCGGAAAATATCCTTGATGAAAATCTTGAGTTATTTTTCCTCAGTGCTGATAGGAACATGATACATGTGTGGCTTATCTCTACTGAAAAATGAATGTTTTGTACTTTTTCATTCTCAGAAAATAAAATAATAGTAATAATAGCTAACTCATATGGCACTTAGTATGGCCAGACACTATTCTAAGTAATTATTGGATTAACCCCTCTTAACCCCCACAGTGACCCTATGAGGTAGGTGCCCTTATTATCCTTGTCTTACAGATGAAGTACCTTACCCAGCTAGGAAGCGTCAGGGGCTGGGATTTGAATCCAAGCAAACTAGTTCCAATGTCTGTGCACTTAACTACATTAGAGGAAGTGTTTGAGTAGCAATAATACAGTAAGTCCTCACTTAACATTGTTGACGGGTTCTTGGAAACTGCCACTTTAAGTGAAATGACATATAAGGAAACCGATTTTACCATAGGCTAGTTGATATAAACAAGAGTTAAGTTCCTACAGTATATTTCTGATCACAAAAACATCACCAAACCTCTAAATAAAGACCCAAAACACATCTACTATTAAACGTTGAAATAAATGTGAGCTCTTCATACATGTAAGAAAGATGAATAAAAACAAGATAACTGTTTACCCAATTTTCACTGTACATCAGGGTCAGGAATGGCCAGAGCCTATCCTGGCAGCTCAGGACACAAAGTGGGACTCAGCCCTGGACGGGATGCCAGCCCATCACAGGGCACACTCACACACCCCCACGCTCACACTGGGACAATGTAGACAGGCCAGTTTACCTCACATGCCCATCCCTGGGGTGTGGGAGGAAGCCGGAGTACCCAAAACCCAAGCAGACATGGGGAGAACGTGCAAACTGCACCCAGACAGTAGTCCTGGCTGGGAGTCTGTACTTTTTCTCATCAGCATTATTATGAAATGACACTGAACTAAGCAATGTTATTCAAGGACCTGCTGTACATGTATCTGCTAAGACTGGACAAAATAGATATTTGCTCATCCTAGAGAAGTGCATGTGGGCAAGACAAACCACCTCTCTACACTCTGTCTATCCTCAGTGCAAGATGCCCAGGTTTCACATCTGGCTCATGTGAGGAAATCCTCTGAGAGAGCCTTCACCTCACTTCCCCGGGAAGAGAATGCTTTCATATAATGGCACAATAAAAAATAATCTGGATTAGTCAGTTACCATGCTCATGTTCTTGCCTTTAGATTCTGCAAAGTCTATCTGTATGAACTTACAGAAGAAAGATACTGGGTTTTGTCTGTAATAAGAAGCAAGAAAGGAAGTAGTAGATTCAGTTCTTCGCAGATGCTTGTCCCGTAAGAACTGCACTTGCCAAAAACTCACCTACAGTGTTTCTTCGTGGGAGTGTTAGCCCTACTAGGGCCTCTTCCAACACACATGAGCCACTGTATGAAATTAGAAAAGGCTCTCCCACTGAGAGGATGGATTACAGAAAGGGCCCTCTTTGAACAAGCTGGTTGGAGCGGGGAAAGCTGTTTTCTTTAGGCGGCCCTCCTTAGAGCCAGGTGTTGGCGATGTGAGCATTGTGTGAATTTCAGCCCCACTTACACCACTTTAGCCGAGACCCACCCTGTACAACCCTAGGCAGCTGGCCTATTAGGGACACGCCAGCTATCCCAGTATTCGTTAAGCTCTGTGCCTGTGTTAACTCATCCGAAACTAACATACGTGAACCACATTAGCTCCCTAAGCCCTGTTAATAGTGGGAAGAGCCAGAGCCTCGGAAGGAAACTCAGCTCAAGTCAGTGAGAGGGAAGCTTCAGCGCTCATTCATTATTCATTCATCTGACAACTATTTGCTGAGGATCTAAGCACCAGGAGGTGTACTAAGTGCCAGCTATTCAAAGATGAAGAGTCTTTAATGTCTATCTTTACTGGCAAGGACATAAGCAAAAAAAAGAGTCAGGAGTGTGATGACTGGCAATGGCTGGGAGTCCAGGTTGGAAAATTCAGTGTCAGGCTAAGATGTCCCTAAGCAGAGGAAGGACAAGACAAGGAACCAAAGCATAGATTCATGCACTAGGAAACCAGACTGGGACCTAATGACTAGAAGAGGAATGTAAGGTAAGGGGGTTGTTCTCAAGAGAAAAGGCCAAAGGTCAGTGTAGACAAAAAGAGTACTAAGAAGAGAGTGGGACCAGGATTAACTTGAGACTGAGCAGCATCTGGGGGTAAGTGGCCACAGCTGTCAGGACCACCTTAGCCCAGAGCCTATGGAAGTACCTGAAAAAGCTAAAAACTGTGTATTATGCTCTAACTTTTAATGAAGAGTCACTATAAGAAACAGATCCCAGAAAATTTATCTCTGAATTTTGAAGACAAAATTCAAAATTTTAGATTTTTTATCTCTAAATTCAATAGATTCTGCTTTCAAAAAATTGCTATTAATATGGGCTTAGAATAAACATATTTTATAGGCAGCGTATTTTTCCTTCTATCAAATGGTGAGATGTGTATAACCCAGTGTTGCCGTTGGTGATTGCTGCCAAGAAACAGAGTTTAATTCAATATCTAAATGGACTAATTAACTCCTCCAAGGGGCTGAGTTATATCTACATGTTCAATTATTATAGGATGATCATATAATTTTGCTTATGAGATTAAAAAGGGTGCTTTTAAGAATTACACTGGGTGGCTCACGCCTATAATCCTAGCACTCTGGGAGGCCGAGGCAGGAGGATCATTCAAGGTCAGGAGTTCAAGACCAGCCTGAGCAAGAGCGAGACCCCCCACCCCCATCTCTACTAAAAATAGAAAGAAAATTAGCTGGACAACTAAAAATACATAGAAAAAAATTAGCCGGGCATGGTGGCTCATGCCTATAGTCCCAGCTTCTCGGAAGGCTGAGGCAGAAGAATTGCTTAAGTCCAGGAGTTTGAGGTTGCTGTGAGCTAGGCTGATGCCACGGCACTCTAGCTCAGCAGCAGAGTGAGACTCTGTCTCAAAAAAAACAAAAAAAAAAAAATTACACTGGGACAATAGGCATTAACTGGGATTGTCCTCGGCCCAGTAGGACATATGATCAACTGGTTATTAGTCATTTTATTTTCATTTGTTTTATTTAGATGGTAGATTTATAGGATCCCTCTGGCATTTTGGAAATATAAACTCAGAATATATCATCATGTAAAACATGTGCATACCAAGAAACAGTTTTGCCACTTCTCCTACCACGTACTGTTTTTTCACAAATCTTCTTTGCATTGTGAAGTTATAATGCATTCTAGAACATCACACACTATGAATACAAATCTGCTTGGCTGCCTCAGTATTTAGAATATCCCAAGATTGATGAAAATTGCTTTCTTTTAATAAGTCAGAACAGAGCAGTCATCTTAAAACTAATAATCAGCACTTCAGTAGTACTGGCCAAAAAGCTAGACGTTATAATAACACTTTGCCAAGAAGCTGAGCCAGTACACATAGAGGCAGACTTTCCAATCAACTCCAGACATGCCACGTATGACCCTAAGCAGGTGACCCAAACATTAAATTTCTAAAGAGATCTCAAAGTCAAATAAGCTATCTGACTGGGACTAGTATTGTCATTTTCTTATAAACCATTGACTCTCTCAATGCTTTGGAAACTAGTTATTCATCATAAACTTAATCTTTTAAATTTGTTTTGTTTTATTAATTTTTAAGATTCCCTTTTTGCTATAAGAACTGCAAGACTTACTCTAAGTGTTTACTTTCTTTCCCCCAGAAAACACCCTCAGCACTATTGTTCATATCTTGTCCCCAAGCAACAACATAGCTCGCCTGCCTGTCCTCCTCATCTTTCGTCTTCATTCAAGCAGGTGCTTAAAGATTTTTAAAGTGTGCATAAGTGAGGATTATGTAGAACAGAAAGTGAGCTGTGTTAGCAAGTTGTAAGCCCAGCAGTTTTCAGAGATCGGGACAAGGCAGGAGGGCTTAGACTGATTCCCCAAACGTCCCCCCAGCTGTTTTTGTTTGTCTTGTCCTCTTTGATTGCTCTTGGGTCTTTATTTTTAAATAGAACAATTAACTGTTTGAGTACTTTGCTTTAATAAATTGGAATTATCAATTTCCAAAAAAGCCTCTAAGTTTTTATCATTAGTGGGGTGAACAACTGAATTGAATTATTATCTGGTAAAGTGGCTTTTTTTTTAATTGCCATCACACAACAGATAAATCTTTGAAATTTATTGTGTCTTCTCTTTTGAATACAAACAAATCAGAGACTAGACAGAAGCCCCAATTTTAGCACTAAGTTATTAAGATAAAGCTCTTCTAGTATGTTTTAAAATGGGCAAAAACCTAGAAATGGAGATTTTTAAGCTAGGAAGCATCTGATTTTTAAATCACTGAATTTGATTTCCTATGTTTCAGTTAATCTACCAACACTCTGAATGATTGCCTTTTCTTGCCAGATTGATTTATTTTCCCTCTTAGTCTAGCCATCTTTCATGTTTAAAACATTCAGGTTTATTAAGCAAAGGGAGTATCCTAAAAAATTTCATTGCATCTTGGTTTATATAAGTCTACCAGCAGGAGAATTTTATCACTCCCTAGGGGTGACTATAAGCCATTCGCGTCTGGCTGCCTATTAAACTATTTCTTTTTATTTATGGTCTATATAACATGAGGGAGAGCAAAAGCTGGCTCCTGTGAGCATTCGCGAAGCCATTCCCTAGACATTGCTTTGCTCCTGCTAAAAACACTGATGTGAATAGACTCTGTCACAGACTCAAAGGTCACGTTTCCATCTCGTTCATATTGAGAAATACTTTAGATAATTATCTGTCTTTTGTGTCCAAGAAGAATAGGAGCAGGTTGGGGGTGGAGGGTTGTTTCATTTCCTTCGATTTTCTTTGCTAGGCTATATGGGGCTCTCTTGAAATTGTGAAATTGAAATAAAGTGGCGATGTGGCCCACACGCTGCTTCCAAGTGTGGCCCACCCATTTGTTATGTTGCTGTTTCTGGAAACCCTTTGTTCTTACAAAGATACCTCCCTTTATGCCATGAGAGTCTTCCTCAATGTGTATAAAGCCAATTTGTATAAACCAGATAACGTTTCCTCTTTGATTTATATAAGCATTTCAAAAGTGGCGTTTACGGAAAGACGTACTGTGTAATTCAGCTGTGGGCTGTGGGCTTTTGCCTTCAAGGTGCCCACAGGTTAGCAGGTGGACGAAGCGTGCTTGGGTTGATGAGACAGATGCAACACAGAGGACACTGAGAGGGGGACAGAGCGCTGTGAGAGCCCTGAGGAATGAAAGCATCTTTTGTTTGGGAAATTCACGGACAACTTCTGGGAGGTATCATGTGTAGCAGGGCTTTCTTCTCATCCGGATACTTGCAGTTTGTCAAAAATGTAGCATTAGGTTTCACTGATCTAGCTTTCTTATTTTATTTTTTTAACACCCAGCACCTCTAGTACTTAATAATCTCCAAACAAGATGGTTGTGCTCCTCAAAACTTCCATTTAAAGGAACAGGTTTGTTAATCTAAAAAAAATTTTTGAGATGAAAAAGAGTCTTTTAAGCCTAATATCCATAATGACTTTCCTACAGTCTCCACGTTCTTCAAACCTCAAACCACTGTCACCCAAATTCTTGGACAATATTCCAGTCTTATGCTTCCCAAAGAAATTAGAAGGTACTAGCAGGGAGCTCCTTCGACTTTCCAAGCTCAGCAATGCAAAGCCCATCTGCAGCTGCACCAGCTTCCCCTCCGCCCTACTCAGGCTGATTTCATCCTTTGACTCCTTTTTCTCAGGCATCTCATCCTCTCTCCCTTGTGGATTCCTCCCATCAGCATTTAAACACGCTCTGATATTTTTCTGAACTCACAGATCTCACCTCTTATGACTCTAATTCAAAAACCCCTAATCCCTTTCATAGTAAACCCCTCTTACATCTATCTGCATGCCCTGCTGCTGACTCTGCTTTCACACCTCCATTCACTCATCTCTCCAGGGGGGCTTCTCTCCCCTCCTCCCCATCTACAGAATTGCTCTTGCTAACACCACAAGTAACTTCCATGTTCTAAATTCAGCGGGCCCTTTTTAGTCATCATCTTATTTGGCCCTGAGTTGCATTAGCTCAGCACACTCCCTCCTTGTTGGAGCCCAGTCTTCCCGTGGCTTCTCTGAAAATCCAGTCTCCCCCTAACTTCCCTCCTGCCTGTCCTGTCTGCTCCTTCTCAGTCTCCTTTGCTGGTTCATTTCTCTCCTGAGCCCTTTTCACTCTAAATTCTCATTTCAGGTGACCATATTCACTTCTGTGGTTTCAGCTGGTTGGTAGCTATAAAGTGCATTAACAAAATAGTCATAGAAATGGTAGGGCTTTACAAAAATGCACAGTAAAAAAAATAAGTTCTTCCTTCTGTTTTATTTAATAGTAAGTCTTTAATGCATCATATATTTGAGTGGTACTTTAAATTTTTTCAAAACATTTTCACATGATGTAGATTTCAAGTTGGAAATGACATAAGGGGTCGTGTCTGAGTGCAACCCCCTGAATTCTGAGGATGCAGAAACTGAAAGCCAAAGCACTGTTTCTAGAGTCACACACTGGTTCATTTCTGATTTGCACCTCAGAGCAGCTCCATGAGGGCAAATGTACTTATTACCATTTAAGAGATGGGAAAACCAACATTCTGATAGTTTGAATCTCGTGCAAGGTTTCATAGCGCCTGAGTGGCAGAACTAGAACGCAGGTCTCCTGGTTTCTAGGCTGCTGGCATGCACAGTACTACTTCTTTGCAGTTTTAGGATCATTACAATTAAATTATGTTTAAAATCAGGTTTCTTTAAAAAGAAGCAAACACACAACAATAACAACAACAACTGCATCATGTACTGTTACAACATGGCGTGACTGTCGGGGAAGCAGGCAGGGAGGAAGAGCTTTATGTAATAAAAATTGTAAGGGTTAAGCCATACTTAAAGACCGAGTTGGATAGTTTGTTTTTTATAAATGTACGTAGTGATTACTGGTGAACCGATACCACAATAATAAACACATTTCTCCCTGATGTTCTTCAATAAGGTAGAACAAATTTAGCAGTGATAAACTTTAGCTTCTTCTCTGCTTATTGGGGTTTTCACATAAATCTCTGTATGCTCTGATTAGTTTCCTCTAGTTTGACTTGGCAGAATGGGTGGGTTTTAGGACGAGGCATTTCATCATCATAAGAGCTATGAACACAGAGGGCTTCTTATATAAACTATTGCTTAATCTTTTTTTTTTTTTTTAGGAGACAGGTCTTGTTCTGTTACACAGGCTGGAGTGCAGTGGTGCAGTCATAGCTCACTGCAGCTTCAAACTCCTAGATTCAAGCGATCCACCTGCCTCAGCCTCCTGCCTGGCTAGTTTTTGTTTTTTTTTTTATTGGGGGAAAACTACAAAGCATTTACAGTACAATGTTTACAGTCACAATTTGTAGTGAGCTGATTTCTCAAAATATATTACCACTCAAGTTGACTTATCTTGTTACATTCAAAAACGTACTCTGTCAAAGTAGTCCAT
>CAUYRT010025540.1:0-38056 GCA_963574885.1 Lepilemur ruficaudatus | reverse complement strand
ACTCATGCTGTGCTGAAATATTGGCGCAGAGGTGAATCCTGACAATTGGAGCTATCTGTCAATTTGCTCCCCCAGAAAGTTCTCTTAAAGGAGAGCTGAATGGCATAGTTCCACCATTGCCACAGTTATAAAGGAAAAAATATGTAAGAAAACTACATGAAAAATAAGATTTCCATTTTAGATAGTTTGACCTGAGATGTTGTCTTGGACAAGATAACATTTGAATATAGATCTGTAAATCACTTTGGGTAGTATGGACATTTTAACAATGCTGATTCTACTGATCCATGAGCAAGATATGTTTTTCCATTTTTGTGTCCTGCGTGATTTCTTTACTCAGTGTTTCATAGTTCTCCTTGTAGAGATCTTTCACCTCCTTAGATAAGCATATTCCTAGGTTTTTTTTTTTTTTTGTAGCTATTGTGAATAGTATTGAGTCTTTGATTTTACTTTCAGCTTGACTGTTATTGGTATATAGAAATGCTACTGATTTGTGTACATCGATTTTGTAACCTGAGACTTTGCTCAATTTATTTATCAATTCCAGGAGTCTCTTGGTAGAGTCTTTTGGGGTTTTCTAGATATAAGATCATATCATCAGCTAAAAGTGATAGCTTGGCCTCCTCTTTCTCAATTTGGATACCCTTTATTTCTTTCTCTTGCCTGATTTCTCTGGCTAGGACTTACAGTATCATGTTGAATATAAGTAGTGACAGTGGGCACACTTGTCTTGTTCCAGTTCTTAGGGAGGAATCTTCAGTTTTTCCCCATTCATCATGATGTTGGCTGTGGGTTTGTCATACATGGCTTTTCTAATTTTGATATATGTTCCTTATATGCCTAGTTTGTAAATTGTCCATGCCATACAAAATGATTTACAGATTCAATGCAATCCCCATCAAAATACGGGTGTTATATTTCACAGATCTAGAAAAAATAATTCTGTACTTCATTTGGAACCAGGAAAGAGTCTGAATAATCAAAGTAATCTTAAGTAAAAAGAACAAATCTGGAGGTATCTCATTACCGGACTTCAAACTATACTATAAAGCTATAGTGACCAAAGCATCATGGTATTGGCACAAAAATGGAGACATAGACCAATGGAACAGAATAAAGAACCAAGATATAAAACCATCTACCTACAGCCAACCGATCTTTGACAAAGCAGACAACAACACACACTGGGGAAATGATACCCTCTTCTCTTCATCTCTTCAATGGTGCTGGAAAACTGGGTGCAGAAGATTGAAACAGGAGGCCTATCTCTTAACACTCATAAAAATTCATTCAAGATGGATAAAAGACAAATATAAGGCATGAAACCATAATAATTCTAGAGGAAAATGTAGGAAAAACTTTTCTAGATATCAGCCTAGGCAAAGAATTTATGACTAAGACCCCAATGGCAATCACAGAAACAATAAAAATAAATGGGATTTGATTAAATTAAAAAGATTCTACATAGCTTAGGAGATAATAGACCACCCACAGAATGGGGGAAAATATTTCAAGCTACACATCTGATAAAGAGCTAATGTCCAGAATATACAAAGAACTCAAGCAAATCAGCAAGAAAAAAAAATACCATTAAAAGTGGGCAAAATACATGAAAAGAACTTTTTCAAAAGAAGATAGACTAATGGCCAATAAACATGAAAAAATGTTCAATGTCACCAGTGATCAAGGAAATGCAAATTAAAACCACTATGAGATATTACCTTACCTCTGTTAGATGACTTTTTTAAAAAAAGTCCATGCCAGGCGTGGTGGCTCAAACCTGTAATCCTAGCACTCTGGAAGGCTGAGGCGGGAGGATTGCTCAAGGTCAAGAGTTCAAAACCAACCTGAGCAAGAGCGAGACCCTGTCTCAACTAAAAATAGAAAGAAATTAATCAGCCAACTAAAAATATATAGAAAAAATTAGCCGGGCATGGTGGAGTATTCCTGTAGTCCCAGCTACTTGTGAGGCTGAGGAAGGAGGATCACTTGAGCCCAGGAGTTTGAGGTTGCTGTGAGCTAGGTTGACACCACAGTACTCTAGGCCAGGCAACAAAGTGAGACTCTGTCTATAAATAAATAAATAAATAAATAAATAAATAAATAAATAAAATTAAAAAATAGTCCAAGAGCAACAGATGTTGGCATGGATTCAGAGAGAAAGACATGCTTCTACACTGTTGGTAGGACTGCAAATTAGTACAACCTCTATGTAAAACAGCATGGAGATTCCTCAAAGAAATAAAAGTAGACCCATCACTCAATCTAATAATCCCACTTCTGGGTGTTTACCCCAAGGAAGAGAAGTCATTTTGTCAAGAAGACTCCTGCATTCAAATGTTTATTGCAGCACAATTCACAAGTGCAAAGATGTGGAATCAACACAAGTGCCCATCAATTCATGAGTAGATTAACAAAATGTGGTATATGTATACCATGGAGTATAAGCCATAAAAAGGATGAATTAATGCCTTAGGCAATAATTTGAATGGAACTGGAGACTATTATCCTAAATGAAGTATCCCAAGAATAGAAAAACACCATATGTACTTGCTATTATATTGGAACTAACCAGTGACCACATATATGCATAAAGGAATGTAAAACTCAGTGAAAATCAAGCAGGGGGGTGGAGGAGAAGGGGAGAGGTAAAAACCTACTTAACAGGTACAATGGACACTGTTTGAGTGATGGGCAGACTTATATCCATGACTCAAGCATTACAAAAGTGATTCATGTAACCAAAACCGTTTGCACCCTTGTAATACTTTGAAGTAAAAAAAAGATTATAGATATGAATAAACTGATGAAGAAAGACATATGTATATGTTTAGAATCTCTTTAGAAGGAGATTCCAGGTAGGAGGACATACATTACAAACACACTAAGGGAGAGTATTCTTGGTGTGCATGATAAGGAAAGAGAAGACAAGTGTGTTGGGAGCAGAATGAGATAGGGGAGCTTGATGGGACATAGGAATTCATTCAACAAATATTTATTTGATGCCTACTATATCCTAAGCAGTGTTCTAAGTACTGGGAATATGGAAGATAACTAAACAGACCAAAAAACCAAAAAAAAAAAAAAACTTTTGTCTTTACTGGTTTACATTCTAATGGGGAAGACAGATAATCACCAAAATACATAATTATTGTGAACAATGTTAAGGAAGAAAGCAGAGTAGATATGGAAGATATAAAATGGGGAGTAAGTATAAAGGGTGATGAGAGCAGGCCTGAGAAAGTGACTTTGGAATAAAAACCTGAAGAAAGTAAGAGATCAAACTATAAGGCTATGGGAAAGGAAGGTATTCCAGGTAGGGGGAACGAAAGACACAAAGGCTCTGAGGCAGGAATCTTCTGAGTGTGACAGAGGACCAGCAATGAGGGCAGCTGAAAAGGGATGAGTGATTGGAAATAGGAGATGAAATCAGAGTGGTGTTGGAAGACCAGATCCTGAAGGAAACTTTTGGATGATATAAATCAATTTCAGTGAAGGGACTAATTTCTTTGTGCCCATAGGTAAAGTGTTGAAAGTATTAAATCAGAATTGTAAAAACAATTCTACTCCTTAGTATCCAATGCCTTATTATATCAGCCCCTTTGCCTGGTACAAGATGAATCTGTCCTGGGGCAGGTTGCCAAAAATCTAAGAAAATCAACCCTGATGTTACTTTGGAAATAGAGAATGGGGAAAATTGGACTTAACAGTAAATATTTGTATCCAATTGTAAAGTATTCCATTTTAGATTTGGAAAGATCTCAGATTGAACTAGTGTGATCTTTTCTTTTTATTGGCGAGAATCAGGGGCTCTAGAAGAAGAAAGGTTAAAGACCAAGGTCACAGAGATAGTGGCAGACTCAGGACTGGAAACCTTGGATTCTACAACCCAAATTAGTACTTTCTTTTGAACCACAGCTGCCTCTCAATATCAGTGCATTACCCAGTGTACTTGCAGAGAACTTGTGTTTTGATGGAGGACAGATGAGGGAGTGCAGTTGATCTTGTTTTTCACATAAGTGTTTTTCATTAAGGCCAAGAACAATTGAAGGACTCTTTCTTATTCTCACTTCTCCCTGGAGACCCCTTCTATCCCTCCCTTATTTGCAATTGCCTACTTAAGTTATAAACTGATTGAGCAGGGAATGTGCTGATTTTGTGGTTCACTTCCTACTAGGACCTCCCTGGTCCTCTGGTAACTGATCTTACTTGACTGATAATTGCAAATCATCATATAATGTTAATGATATAAGTCCCTTAACTGAAATTCATTTAATCTGGCTCAGCAGACATTTTACACATGTTATAGCTCCCTGTTGGGCCCACTGGGGCTGATGCAAAGAAAATGTGATCAGAATAGGCTTAAATGGAAAGAACATATAATAAGGCTGACTTGACACTGAGGTTTTGAATTAGGAAACTGCATTCTAAAATGCTCAGTTACAATAGGAGGTCTTTGTCATGATTTGGAGGATAATATATTCAAATTGTGGTATGTTCTTTGCCACATACCTTAGCTATCTTAACAAAGGTATCTTAGCATACTTCAATATGTCAAATATAAAATGTGTAGAAGAAGATGAAATTTGACATATATTTATCCAGCCCACTTATGTGCTCATGAGGATATGCTATCCTTTGCTGCAATTGTCACTCATTCAGTTAGTTATTAATTTATTAGAAGCTATATGATAGAGAAAATATTATGGGCTTTAGAGTAAGAAAGTCTAATTTGAATTTGTTTTGTGGATTACTACTTGTGTGACCTTCAATAGGTTACTTAACTCCCATTAGCCTCCATATTTTCAAGAATGAAATGAACATCTATTTGGTTTTTACAAGAATAATATTAGATAAATTTTATAAAATGTCAAACACAATGCCTGCACATAATAGGCATTCCATTAATAGTAGCTATGTACCATTACAAATGGCATAAACAGAGTACTGTGGAAACTCAGAAGTAGTGAATGTCTGAAGGAGTCAGAGAGGGCTTCTTGGAAGTAGTTACTATCGAAATGGGTTTTGAAGGATGAAAATCAGTCTACTAGATATAGAGGGCGTGGAAGGGCAATCAAGCTGAGGGAATAATTTTGTTAGAGTCTAGGGGTGAAAATGACATTGGAGAGGTAGGTAAGTAGGTGAAACATTTCATTTAAAATTTGATATGATTTGAGTGGTGATAGGAAAGTTCTACCTTCTATCCCAGTTATAAATATCTCCTTCATCTAAGTGCCAACATATGCATCTGTGGAAATATAAGGTTGCATTCTTTGCATACTTCTTTTAAAATGCAAACATTCTTTCAGAATATAAAATCGATCCATTTAAATTAAATTCAATAAATTTAATATGTTTATGTGCGAAGCATTGTGCTAAGCACTCAGAAAATTGCATTAAAAAAGAGCTTGAACTTACCTTCAGGTAACTCACAAAATAACGGAAAGGCCAATCTATAAATCAGTAGCTCAAGTGCTAGTACTGAAGAATAAAAATATACAGAGGAAGGAGTGTTATTTGAAGTAGAATTAAAAGAGTAATAGGATTTCTAATTGTTTTAAATAATCATTAGTACTTTAGAGGGAATTTGTTGAACATGATTTAGGTGGCTTGGGAAATCCTTGGGAGGTAGGCAGGGGAGTGGGACTTCTGCTTCACAATTGTGCCTTTGGCTAGCCCTGAGCTTTGTAAAAGAAGGCAATTGTTTGCATTGTCTGAGAAGACATCTATTAGGGTAAATTCTATTTTCCATCCTCATTAGGACAGTACATGTGTGGTTGATGTTTGACATATAAAATATGAATTATGCATGAGCAATAAGGATGCGATGTCATGATAAAAATTTAATTACTATACACTTTATTGCTGATGAGAAAGCAAATTGAATATCACTGACAAGTTGTCTCAACAGTGAAATGTGTTTGATGAAATGTCCAGTCAATGATGATATAATGAATTATCCCACTAGAGCTATGATAACTATACCTTTGAAAAACAACTGCCCAGAGAAATTGAAGTTACATAGGTAAATCTTTGAAGATTTGTTTATGAGAAAAAATATGTGTGATACCATTGGACTCAAAATTAAAAAAAAAATACTAGAATTTTCTAACCTTTAAGAAGGAATAGAGTATAAATTCATTCCATTACAAATTCAGGTGATTTCCTATTTTATTTTGTCTTATGGAATCATGGAAATAGCTGTTCAACATTTATTGGGATGAAATAAACTAAACATTTGTTGTTTATATACCATGTACTTGGTACTTGCACACTCATTACATCAAGGAAATATCAATAACTCCATTTTTGCCAAAAAGGAATCTCAGACTCAAAGTGGATAAATGACTTTCCCAATGTCACATGGTTTGAAGGGGCAGAGCTATAATTCCAACCCACGTCTACCTAGTTTCAAATCCTTAGGTCTTTCTACTATAAAACATTGTCCCTATTGGTTATTGAATAAGGGAATACAAATATTTTGCATTACATTTGGACAGATTGAGAACAAAAAGATTGGGTCTTGAGTAAATCTTGGAAATCTTTTTCATACAAAGAGAAGATAATAGTTATATAGATAATCATTACACTCTGATTTATCCTTTAGTTAATGCTTATTGTCTGCATCAGTCTTACTTAAATTGGGTTGCTCCTTTGATTTCCATGGGAACTTTTTTATTTTTTAGATACTTAAAATTGATACATAATGTACAAATTTGGGGGTATATATGCTATTTTGATACAGGTATGCAATGTATAATGATGAAATTCAGGTAATTGACACATCCATCACCTCATTTTTCTTTGTGTTATAAACATTCTAATTTTCTTCTAGCTTTATTGAAATAGGTATGCAATAAATTATTAAATAGAGTTACTATATTGTATTATTGAACACTAGAACTTTTTTCTTCTTTCTAACTATATTCATTAATCAACTTCACTTAAACCCCTTCCCCAACACTTCCCAACCTCTAGTAACCACCATTCCACTCTCTACCTTCATGAAATACACTTTTTTAGCTCCACTTTAACTAAAAAATACACTTTTTTAGTTCTCACCCAAATATGAGTGAGAACATACAGTATTTGTCATTTTGTGCCTGGCTTCTTTCACTTAACATAGTGACCTCTAGTTCTAGCTATATATGTTCCTGAAAATGACAAAATTTCATTCTATTTTTATGGCTGAATAGTATTCCATTGTGTATGTATACATTTTCTTTATCCATTTGTCCACTGATGGACACTTAGGTTGGTTCCATATCTTGGCTATTGTGAATAGTACTGCAGTAAATATACAAGTTTAGGTATCCCTTTGATATACTCATTTCTTGTCTTTTGGATATACATCCAGAAGTGAGATTGCTGGATCATGTGGTAGTTCTGTTTGTAGATTTTTGAGTAAATACCATACTGTTTTCCATAGTGGCTTAGCTACTTTACATTCCCACCAACAGTGCATGAGCATTCCCATTTTTCTGCATACTTGCCAGCATTCATTATTCTTTCTCTTTTTGATAATAATAATTCTAACTGGGGTAAGATCAAATCTCATTGTGGTTTTGATTTGTATTTCCCTTGGGATTAGTAATATTGAGCATTTTTCATATGCCTATTGTATACCTACTTTTTGATCAATACATAATGTTTTATCTATGGGGTATATGTGATATTTTGTTACATACATAGAACATGTAATGATCAAGTCAGGGTATTTGAGATATCCATCACCCTGAATATTTATCATTTATTTTGTTAGGAACATTTCAAGTTCACTCTTCTAGCTACTTTAAAATATACAATACATTGTTGCTAACTATAGTCACCCTACTCTACTATCAAATGTTAGAACTTATACCTTCTATTTAATTATATGTTTGTACCCATTGAACCACCTCTCCTCATCCTTCCTCCCACACGCACACCTGTCTTAGGCTTTGGTATCAGTCATTGTACTACTCTCTACCTCCATGAGGTACACTTTTTAACTTCCACAATATGAATTCTCACATGCAAAATTTGTCATTCTGTGTCTGGCTTTTTGTTTTGGTTAGTCTAGCAAATTGCTTTTGATTTTGTTTATCTTTTTAACAAAGCAACTTTTTGTTGTGTTGGATTTTTTTTTAATTTTTCATTTTATTTCTGCTTTGATCTTTATTATTTCCCTTTTACTAATTTTGGGTTTGTTTTGTTTTTGCCTTTCTAGTTTGTTGAAGTGCACAATTATATTATTTATTTGAAATCTTTCTACTTTTTTGATGTAGACATTTATTGCTATAAAATTTCCTCTTTGCACTGCTTTTGTAGTATCCCATAGATTTTGGTAAATTGTGTTTTGATTTTTGTTTGTGTCAACATATTTTTTGTTTCCTCCCTAATTTCTTCTTTTACCCTATAGTACTTCAGGAGCATGTTGTTTAATTTCCATGTTTTGTACAGTTTACATGGTTTTTCTTATTGATTTCTAGTTTTATTCCATAGTGGTCTGAGAAGATACTTGATATAATTTTAAATTTTTAAAAATGTATTGAGACTTGTTTTATATCCTAGTATATGGTCTATTCTGAAGAATGTCCCATGTACTGAGAAGGTTGTATATTCTGGAGTTGTTGAGTGAAATGTTCTGTAAATGTCTTTTAGGCCCATTTGATCCAATATGCAGTTTAAATTCAATGTTTCTTTGTTAATTTTTCCTCTAGATGATCTGTCCTGTGCTGAGCGTGGGGTATTGAAATCCCCAACTATTATTGTATTGTAGTCTGTCTCTCCCTTTAGATCTAGTATTTGTTTATAGATCTAATAATATTTGTTTTATAAATATCTGGGTGCCACAGTATTGGGTATATATATATTTATAATTGTTCCATTCTTCTGTTGGATTGATCCCCTTATCATTTATATAATATGATGAGCTTCATTGTCTCTTTTTACTGTTTTTGATTTAAAATCTTTCATCTGATTTAAGTATAGCCGCTCCTGCTTGCTTTTGATTTCTATTTGCATGGAATATATTTTAACTCCTTTTATTTACAGTCTATATTTGTCTTTGCAGGTGAGATAAATTTCTTATAGACTATGTATAGTCAAGTCCTGTTTTCCTTTTAAATCCAGTCAGCCAGTCTATATCTTTGAAGTGGAAAGTTTAATCTGTTTACATTCAAGATTTTTATTGATATGTGAGGGCTTATTCATATTATTTAATTACTTAATTTGTGACAATTTTATATACCCTTTTTTCCTTTCCTTTTTTCTTATTGTTTACCATTTTGGTTGGCTAGTATTCAGTAGTGGCGACATTTGAAGTTCTTTTCTTCCTTGTTTATGTGTTTGCTTTATCAGAGGTTTTTATATTTTATTGTGTTTTCATAATGGTAATTATTTTCCTTTTGCTTTCAAGTATAGGACTCCCTTAAGCATTACTTGTAGAGCTGTTCTACTGGTGATGAATTTTCTCAGCTTTTGCTTATCTGAGAAAGACTGTATTTCTACTTTATTTATTATATGAAGAATAATTTTACTGGTGGTAATATTCTTTACTGGCAGTGTTTTTCTTTTATCACTTTGAATATATCATTCCATCCCCTCTCTAAGATTTCTGCTGAGAAATCTGCTGTTAGTCTGATGAGGATTCCTTTGTAAGTGACTAGACATTTTTCTCTTCCTGTTTTTAAAATTTTATCTTTCTTTTTGACTTTTGACAGTTTGAGTATAGTATGTTGTGGAGAAGACCTTACATTGTATCTATTTGGGGCTCTTTGAGTCTCCTGTATGGGAATGCCTAATTCTCTTGCTAGACTTGGGAACTGTCACTTATTATTTTGTTAAACAGATTTTCTAGCCCTTTTGTTTTCTCTTTAGCTTCTGGGACACTGAAAATTTGTATATTTGTTCTCTTTATGGTATCCCATATGTCTTGAATACTTTGCTCCTTCTGTTTTATTCTTTTTCTTTTGTTCTTTTTTAATTTTGTTTGTTTGGATTATTTCAAGACTTGTCAAGTTCTGAGATTCTTTCTTTTGCTTGATCTACTTTATTGTTGAAGCTTTCAAATGCGTCTTGAATGTATCTTGAATTTATTCAATGAATTCTTCAGATCCAGAATTCTGTCTGGTTCTTTTTATTATATCTATCTATCTCTTTGGTAAACTACTCATTCATATTTTGAATTGTTCTTCTGATTTTTTGTATTGTTTTTCAAAATATCTTGTATTTCATGGACCTTCTTTAGAATCAATATTTTGACCTCTTTTACTGGGATTTTGTAAATTTCTTTTTGATTGGGATATACTGCTGGAGAATTATTGTTCCTTTAGAAGTGTCACATTTCTTTGGTTTTTCATGATTTCTGTGTCCTTACATTGATGTCTGTGCATCTGGTATAACAGTTGCCCCTTCCAATTTTTTAAATTTGCTTTTCTGGGGGTAGGGATATCTAAAGATTATATATATATATATATATATATATATATATATATATATAGTGTTGTTTGTTTAGGGCACTTTGGTTTTAATTCTATGTGTGTGCAGTAGTGTAGTCTCTATATGTTTTCTTTGGCTATAAATTGCATCAGTGTTGCCTATAATTTCCTCAGTGATTTAGTCTCCAGCTGTTAGTGGAGGCTGTGGTAAAGTTTTTCTGGGGAGTTGGATGCCAGATTGGCCAGTCTTTAGGCCCCCATGGTAGCAAAGTAAACTAGCCATGCCTATCCTTGGGTACCAGGGTAGTGTATACTGGACCAGTGTTAGTGGGTCTAGGTAGGCTGATTCTTGCCCTTCCAGGTGGTTTGCTCAGGGGCTCATAATGATACCATCAGGTCAGGTGGATGCCTGAGACTCTGGGAAGCAGGCATGGTATGCACAGTGGCAGTAGAAATGGTAGGACAATCCTCTAGGACACAAGCAGGCCACACTGGTGTTGACATGGCTGCAATGGGTTGAATGGGCTACTCCCCAGACACTCAGGTAATGTGTGCTGATGGGTGCTGGTTGTGGTAGTAATGGCAGGTTGTGTGGACCTTACTTCAGACTCTCGGTGGAGTGCCATGTGCCACCAGTAGTGGACTGGGCGGGGTGGCCCCCAGGCCCTTGGATGGTGTGCTTAGGTACTAGAGGTGGGTAGACAGGCTGATTGGATCTGTTCACAGCCCCACCTCCTCAGTGGTGTGTTTAGGCACTGACTGTGGTAGGCAGGGATGGGGTGATCCCCAGGCTGCTAACAGAATGCTCTGGTGTGGTGAACAGTGGTTGCACTGTGGCCCTGCTGCTGAGAAGTGTGGAGTTACTTTCTGTGAGAGCAGCAATAGTCAAGAAGCCAGAGGCATAGGCTTTGCTCATGCCTCAGCCCTGCAGCAGCCCTTAGGAGTAGTGGTTCCAGGCAGTGGAATTTGTTCTCAGGGCATGTGGAAATATACAGCCACCCCTCTGCTAGGGGTATGGGATCGCTGCCCCAGCAGCATGGCAGGACGCAGTCTAGTGGGGTGGGTGTTATGCTTTCATAATGGCACTGTGCTGCAGCTACTTAGGACTCAGGGATTTGTGGGACCCAGTATGGTTTCTCTTTGGAGCAATGACTTTATGTTGTCTCCATTAGCTCCCTGTGCTAATCTTGGGGCCCACACAGGTCAAGGGACTTACCCATGGCTAGGATTGTAGAAGTCTGTGAAGGAATGTGGAATGCTGGGAAACTCTCACTTACCCTGTCTCTCCACTAGGGAGCCACTTCAGTTTCCCAACCAATTGCAGCCAAATAGGTTGCCTCTCTTCACTCTCCTTTCTTGCTTTTGGTGCTTCCTGTCACTACTCTGATGAATTCCAGGGTTCTCTCTTAGATGATCTATTTGAACTGTAATTATCTACCTGCTAGTTTTGTTCCTCTCCCTAAAAGAGGCAAGTATCAGATGCACCTAGTTAGACATCTTGAAGCCGCTCCCCCCATCTGTATGTATACATTTGAGAAGTGTTAATTAAGGTTTTTTTGCTCATTTTAAATAAGATTATTTGTAGGTTTTTTTCCTATTGAATTGAGTTCTTTATACTTTCTGGTTAGTAATACCTCAACAGATGAATAGTTTGCAGATATTTTCTCACATTATGTAGATTATCTGTTCAGTTTGTTAATTGTTTACTTTGCTGTGCAGAAGATTTTTAGCTCAATGCACTCCCATTTGTTTATATTTCCTTCGGTTATATTTCCTTTGTTCTTTTGAATCTTTCCTCTAAAATACTTTGCCCAGACCAATGACCTAAAGCATTTCCCTGATGTTTTCTTTTAATAGTTTTATGGTTTTAGGTCATACATTTTGATTTTATATTTACGTATTTTGAGAGTTAGAAATCTAGTTTCATTCTTTTGCATATAAATGTCCAATTGTCCCAGTACCATTTATTAAAGAGACTGTCCTTTCTCCAATGTATCTTCTTAGCACTTTTGTCAAAAATGAGTTGTCTGTAAATGTATATATTTATTTATGGGTTCTCTATTCCATTTCATTGGCCTATATGTCAGTTTTATGCCAATACCATATTGTTTTGGTAACTATAGCTTTATATTATAATTTCAAGATAAATAGTTCGATGCCTCCAGATTCGTTCTTTTTGCTCAGGGTTGTTTTGGTTATTTGAGACCTTTTGTTTTTCCATACAAATTTTAGTATTGTTTTTTCCATTTATGTGAATAATGCCATTGATATTTTGATAGGGATTGCATTGAATCTGTAGATTACTTTGGATATTATAGACATTTTAATGGCATTAATGTTTCCAATCTATTAGTATGAGATATTTTTCTGGTTTTGTATGTGCCCTCTTTAATTTTTTTCAACAGTGTTTTATAGATTTTATTGTAGATATCTTTCACTTTTTAGACTACAGTGGAAAAAAACTAGAAGTCACTTCCAAGAAGAACTATCAAAACTATACAGATGCATGGAAATTAAATGACCTGTTGCTGAATGATATTTGGGTCAATGACAAAATCAAGATGGAAGTCAAAGGATTTTTTCTTATCTGAACAACAAAGATAACACCAGTTTCCAAAATTTCTGGGATACAGAAACAGCAATCTTAAGAGGAAAGTTCATAGTTTTTATTTCCTATATCAAAAAAGACAAAAAGGTAAAGAATTAAGAATCAAATGTCATACCTCAAGGAACTAGAAAAAGAAGAAAGAAAAACAACACAAAGCTAGCAAAAGAAAAGAAATAACAAGATAAGAACTAAATGAAATAGGAACAAAAACAGTACGCAGGATCAATAAAACAGAAATTTGGTTCTTTGAAAAGATAAAAAGAATTGATAGACCACTAGCTAAATTTACCAGAAATAAAAGAGAAAGGACTCAAATTAGAAATGAAAAAGCATTACAGCTGATACCACAGTAGTACAAAATATCATCCATGACTACTATGCAAACTTCTATGCACACAAACCAGAAAATTCACAGGAAATGGATAAATTTTTGGAAACACACAACCTACTAAGCTTGAATCAGGAAGAAATAGAAATCCTGAACGGACCAATAACTAGTAGCAAGATTGAAAATATAATAAAAAAATCTCTAAACAAAAGCAACAAAAAGCCCAGGACCAGATGGATTCACAGCCAAATTTTATTAATACCAGACCTACAAAGAAGAACTGGTACCTATCCTACTGGAACTGTTCCATAACCTCAAGAAGGAGGGAATCATCCCTAACTCAATAGACAAAGCCAGTGTTACTCTGATACCAAAGCCAGGAAAGGACACAACAAAAAAAGAAAACTATAGACCAATATCCCTGATGAACATAGACATAAAATTACTCAACAAAGTACTGGCAAACTGATTCCAAAAGCACACCACAAAGATAATACACCATGATCAAGCGGGATTCTTCTGAGGGATGCATGGATGCTTGAACATATGCATATCAATATACATGATACATCACATCAACAAAATGAAAGACAAAAACCACTCGATTATCTCAATATCTCAATAGATACAGAAAAGACATTTGATAAAATTCAACATCCTTTCATGTTAAAAGCTCTCAAAAAAGTAGGGATAGAAAGAACATACGTCAACATGATAAAGGCCATATAGGACAAACCCACAGATAATATACTGAATGGGAAAGGTAAAAGCCTTTCCCCTAAGAACTGGAAGAAGAAAAGATGCCCACTTCTACCACTCCTATTCAACATAGTACTGCAAGTTCAAGCCAGAGAAATCAGGTCAGAGAAAGAAATAAAGGGCATCTAAATCAGTAAAAAGGAGGTCAAACTACCCCTTTTTGTTGATGATATGATCTCATGCCTAGAAAACCCTAAAGAATCCTCAAAAACACTCCTAGTATTGATAAATAAATTTAAGTAAAATATTAGGTTGAAAATTTAATGTACACAAGCCAGTAGCATTTCTATATACTAATAACAGTTAAGCTGAGAGTTAAATGAAGAACTGAATGCCATTCACAATACCCTCAGGGAAAATAAAATATCAGGGAATATACTTAGCCAAGGAAGTGAAAGGTCTCTATAAAGAGAACTATAAAACATGGATGAAAAAAATAATATATGACACAATAAGTGGAAAAACATCCCATGCTTATGGATTAGAAGAATCAATATTATTAAAATGTCCATACTGCCAAGAGTGATTTACAAATTCAATATAATTCCTATGAAAATACCAATGTCATTTTTCACAGATGCAGAAAAAATAATCCTAAACTTCATATGGAACTACAAAGAGCCCAAATAGCCATAGTATTCTTAAGCAGAAAGAATACATCTGGAGACATCATATTACCTGACTTTAAATTATACTCCAAGGTTATAGTAACCAAAACAGCATTGTATTGGTATAAAGGTAGATGCATTGAACAATGGAACAGAATAAAGAACCCAGAAATAAAGTCATATACCTACTGGTTTTTGATAATGCAGATAAAAACATACACTGGGAAAAGGACACCCATTTCAATAAATGATGCTGGGAAAAGTAGATAGCCACATGCAGAAGGATAAAACTGGATCCTTATCTCTCACCACATACAAAAATTAACTCAAGAGGGATTAAAGACTTAAATGTAAGACCTAAAACCATAAAAATTCTAGAAGAAAACCTAGGAAAAACTCTTCTAGACATTGGCCTGGGAAATGAATTTAAGATGAAGTCTCCAAAGTAAATACAGCAACAACAAAAGTCATAAAAAGCATGAAGCAGTGATAAACGCTAAAACATAGATGAACTTTGAAATCATTATGCTAAGTGAAAGAAGGCAGACACAAAAGGCCATATATTGTATGATCCCATTTATATGAAATTCCAGAATGGGCAAATCTATAGAGATAGAGTTATATCTCAACTAAAAATCAAAACAGAATAAAACAGACCTGTTTTCAAACAAAGCCCTGGTTCTTTCCATGCTGACAGAGGAATGTGGGTGGATTGAATGAAGGACAGTATGTATGTCAGTTTAGGCATCTGAATATAAAAGGATTCAATCTTTGATTCAGGGAGATGGCAGAAGGAATGAGAAGAATGGTAGAGGACTGAGAAGAATCAATTCAAAGAATCTGAGAGAAATTTCAAAGGAAAAATACTAATAATAGGATTTGGTGACCCATTATACTCTAAGGAAAAATTAGGTCTCCTATTCCAGGTAAAATAAGGCAAAGAATGTAAGGTAGCTATCATAGTGCTTAGCATTTAATAGGTGCCTATTAATTTTCCTACACTTTCTACTCCAATGACTGTCCCACTTATTTCTATCTCAGGAATCTCAAATTTGTCACAGCATTCACTGGCCAGTCAGGCACTCCTGTAGTTTCTCACATCAGTTTTCTTCCTTCTGGGTATTTGGGGAAAGGTAAAAGCCTTTCCAAATTTCTTAAAGTAGCTAATTCTGTGTCTCATTCTCATCAGAGTTCTTCTGATGAATTAATTTAAATGAAGTTGATGATGTAGGATTATAATGATAATGATAACATTTGTTTTTGTGGAGTAATTACTATGTGCTAAACTCAATACATGTTTTATATCTTTTATATTTATAATTATGTTTTGAAGTAAATATTATTATCATCATTTTACAAACAAGGAAACCCATGCACAAAAAGGTTAAGTAATATGCTCAAGGTCATGGTACTAGTAAGTGGAAAGTATAGGATATAACCCTAAGTCTATTTGTCTGCAAAGCCTATGTTAGAATTCCACCTTGATAAGTATATAAATTTGTTGTCAGATCAAACTATACTCTGAATCTGGTTCAACCCCTTCCTATTAATGTAAACTTTGCTAAGTTACTTCCCTTCTCTCACCTGTAAAATGGCGATGATACATTTTCATAGGATATTTTAAAGTAACTACATTATTTTGGGGAAATTATTTAATACCTCTGAACCCCCAAAGCTCAGGATAATATGGGAATAATAAAGCTATCTCTCAAACTTACTATAAAAGTTATCTGAGATAATGTGAGTAAAGCTTTTAGTAGACACATAGTAAGTATTCAATATGTGTTGAACTGTTGCTGGAATGTCTGCCTACCTGTGTATCAATGGTAATTTACTCCTGCTATGTCCATGCATGAGGAAAAAAACCCAGGAAAATAAATCCATATACATCTTCTTGAGTCATACTCAAGATATATATATATATATATGATATATACCTTTCTTTTTTTAAATTTTAGAATATTGTAGGGGTACAAAAGTGTTTGTTACATAAATTGCTTTTGTACCATTTCAGTCAAAGTGTATTCATCCCCCAGATAGTATGCATCGTACCCATTAGGTGTGAATTTATGCATCTCCTCCTCCCCCCTTACCCGCTTGATTTCCAGTGAATGTTATTTCCATATATACATATAAGTGTTGATCAATTAGTTCCAATTTAATGGTGAGTACATGTGGTATTTATTTTTCCATTCTTGTGATACTTCCCTTAGAAGAATGGTCCCTAGTTCCATCTAGGTTAATACAAGATGTATTAGTTCACCATTTTTATGGCTGAGTAATATTTCGTGGTATATGTACACCACATTTTATTAATCCACTCATGTACTGATGGACACTTGGGTTTATTCCACATCTTTGCAATTGTGAATTGTGCTGCAATAAACATTTTGAGTATAATATGAGGGTGATTTTATATCTGCATTCTCAGTCCTCATTCATTAGTCTATGTCACTGTTCTTATGCCAGTACTATGCCAGTACCATGCCAGTACAAGGCTATACTATAACTATAGCCTTGTAGTATAGCTTGAAGTCTGGTAAAGTGATGCTTCCTGATTTGCTCTTTTTGCTTAAGGTTACTTTGGCTATTCATGATTTTTTCTGGTTCCATATGAAGTGTAGAATTATTTTTTCTAGATCGGCCAAAAATGACATTCGCATTTTGATAGGGATTGCATTGAATCTGTAAATCATTTTGGGTAGTATAGACATTTTAACGGTGTTGATTCTGCCAATCCATGAGCATGATATGTTTTTCCATTTATTTACATCTTCTGTGATTTCCTTCCTCAAAGTTTCCTAGTTCTCCCCATAGAGGTCTTTCACCTCCTTGGTTAAATATATTCCTACATATTTTGTTTTCTTTGTTGCTTTGTGCTATTGTTTTCTTTGTTGCTATTGTGATTTGATTCTCAGCTTGAATGTTGATGGTGTATAGGAATGCTATTCATTTGTGTATGTTGATTTTGTAACCTGAGACTTTGCTGAATTTATTTATCAATTTCAGGAGTCTCTTGGCAGAATCTTTTAGGTTTTCTAAATATAAGATCATCTTATCAGCAAAGAGTGATAGTTTGACCTCTTCTTTCCCGATTTGGATACCCTTGATTTCCTTCTTTTGCCTGATTGCTCTGGCTAAGACTTCCAGTACTATGTTGAACAAAAGTGGTTACAGTGGGCAACCTTGTCTGATTCCAGTTCTAAGTGGGAATGCTTTCAATTTTTCCCTGTTCATTATGATGTTGGCTGTGGGTTGTCATATTTGGCTTTTATAATATGGAGATATGTTCCATCTATGCTTATTTTGTTAAGCATTCTTGTGGTAAAAGGGTAGTGAATTTTGCCAAATGCTTTTTGTCTATGGAGAGGATCATATGGTCTTTGTTTTTGTGGTGAATCACAGTTTTAGATTTGAGTATGTCAAACCATCCTTGTATCTCTAAGATGAAGCCCACTTGATCATGGTGGATTATTTTTTGATGTGCAGCTAAGTTGGGTTTGCTAGGATTTTATTGAAAATTTTCACATCTATATTCATAAGTGATATTGGTCTGTAGTTTTTTTGGTGTGTCCTTTCCTGGTTTTGGTATCAAGGTGATATTGACTTCATGGAACAAGTTGAGGAGTATTCCTTCCTTTTCTATATTATGAGATAGTTTCTGCAGTATAGGTACCAGTTCTTCTTTGTAGATCTGGTATAATTCATCTGTGAAACCACCTGGTCTGGGACTTTTTTGTTGGGAATTTTTTTTAAATAGTCACTTTTAGCTGCCTCATAAATAGACACGTAAGTGTTCCATAAAGGTGAATGGGGTCTTTCTATGATGGAAATCAATAATTAGCATTTGGAGAAATGGTTAAATAATTGCTCTATTTCTATGCAATCATCCATTTATTTCTATGCATTCATCCATTTATTCCACATATTTGTATTGAGTACTCTTCAAGTGTTATCAGACATGGGTCAAACCTGCTCTGTCCAATTTGGTAGCCACTAGCTATATGTCTGAATTGAAATGTTACATACATATAAAATATACAACAGATTTCAAAGACTTAGTACTGAAATAGAAATGTAAATTATCTCATTAATAATTTTTACATGATTACATGTAGAAATAATCATATTTAAATATATTGGGTTAAATAAAATATATTATTAAAATTAATTTTACCTTTTTGTTTTTACTTTTTAATGTGGCTACTAGAAAATAAAAAAATTATATATGGCTTATGATTGTGGTTCACATTATATTTCTATTTGACAGTGCAGGAGACAACAGAGATAAGACATGTATTCAGGTAAACTGTGGTGTAGTCGGACATTCTCAAAAAGTTCACAGTCTAATGCCGAGACTAACCAAAGACAACATTTCAGTGATTAGCTAAATGATAATGAACATGGGCTTTGGTATTATGCTGATGTGGATTCAAAACTCTTTTTTGTAACCTATTTAATACATGACCTAAATCAAGTGACTTAAACACTTGATTGGGCCTCAGTTTTCCATATCTGTCAAATGGGGGCATGATGATAATAGCACCTACCTTATAGGGCTTTTGTGTTAAAATGAAGGGTTAAATGAACTAATTTGAGGGAAGCACTTAGCAGAGTCACTAGCACATAGATAATGATTAATAAGTAATACCTCTTATGGCAATGTTAATTATGCTGATTTTGATGGTGATGGCACTTAGCTGTAAATATGTACAGGGTGTAATGAGGACAAAGGTAAGGAACTTCTAGCTCAAATAGGTAGATTATTGAAAGTGACATCTAAACTGCATTTTAAAGGATAATGAAGAACCAATCAAGAAGCCAGAAGGGTGGAGGAAAAAGTATCAGTGGCAATAGGAAAAGTTTTTCCAAAAATGCAGGGAGTCACAAGAAAATCTCACCTTTTCTGCTCTCACAGTGAGTTATTCTGTATGAACATGGGCAAATTGGTGTGGAAAATTGCAAATGCCACTAGAAAATTCAGTACAAAACAACCAGTTATGCTACTAAAATAAGTGTATGTGTGCATAAATTATCAGAAGACTTCCTAAATATCGAAATTTATTGTGTAATTCTTAAACTCATACCCTGCCTAAGAGGAAGACTTCCAAAGTCAGGTAGAGAGAACATAATGAATTTG
The DNA here is from genome assembly GCA_963574885.1 of Lepilemur ruficaudatus. Taxonomy (NCBI): domain Eukaryota; kingdom Metazoa; phylum Chordata; class Mammalia; order Primates; family Lepilemuridae; genus Lepilemur; species Lepilemur ruficaudatus. Next base: position 18,192 of record CAUYRT010025540.1, on the reverse strand, counting down.
ATTCATTGAGTAAGGAAGTGCTTCTTTAAAAAGGAAAAGCAGATAGAGTAGAAATTTTCTCAAAGATGATTAAAAGAGTTTAAAAAACCTACACATGATTGAAGATGCTATTTTGAAATTGGCTTTTGCACCATTTTCTGCAAACCGAATTGTATCTTGGTGTATCTGTTGCCAAAAAGCAAACTGAACTGAAAATACAAATGCTCACGATTTAAAGTCACCAATTGGAAATGATAGAAAAAGCAGACAAAATAATGACAACAGTTTAATACTTATAGATAAGTACTATTTGGGGGATGTTTTAATAAGCAAATGTTTATTTTAGTTGCTTAGAATATTCTCTTGGACTCTAGATACATAAATTTCAGCCCACGTTCCCCAGTTGCCATAACAACTTGATGCATTTGTTCTCTTGTGTCATTTTTTATCATATCAGTTTTTTTTTTTAAAAACTTTGGTTGCTATGATAACACAGTATAGTTGTTAAATTTATTCTATTCACATTTTGTTCTACTGGAAACTGGTAATTTGCTTTTATTTTTCTCTAAAGAAGCTCATATTACAGACATGTAATAAGAAAAATGGTCTAAATTCTAACGATGTATAAGTTTATATTAAAATTTTAATTATGTGTATTAATTTATTCCCAAATACTATGACCTCTGTGACATGGAAGATGGCTAGTGATTATCTAATTCTACTCAGAAAATAGGAAGCAAACTTTACTGTATCAAATGAAGGAAATGGGCAGTTTGAGTTGCAGTTTCATCTCCAACCATAACTTCAACCATTGTTACTTGGAAGAAACTGGTTGGTCATGGCAGGAAATACACCAAAAGCTGCCGTCACTGATTCCCTGATTAACTATCTTGTTTCTCTAAAAAATGGGAGCTCATTTATTACAATGAATGAAACCTTGACTTAATAGAAATCTCTAATCTCTGCTCACCTATTCCTAAAAATAAAAACAACACACTTTTATTAAAAAAAGCCCTTGTCTAGAATTAGATGTTGGGGAGACATAGGGCTATACATAAATTTATTTGTTCAGCTAACTCCTTTTTTCTCTACTTTGATTGCTTTTAATAGTACTATCATATCAACTAATTGCATCACTAAAATTGATGAGGCTCGGGTCCCTTCCAGGTCTAAAGATAATTTGGACAAGCTGTGCTGAGAGGTATGCCAGGGTTTAAGGGAAAAAAGGCAAGGGAGTAGGGTCGAAGAAACTTGGTTAGACTCTAATAATTTGTAACTGTGTAACTCTTGGAAATTATTTATCTGCTGAATCTTAGTTGTCAGATATGTAAAGTAGGAATGAAAATAATTAACCTATAGATTTTTTTGGTGAGAATTCAATGAGCTCATATATTAAAAAAAAATCAAATACATTTCCCAGAACATAATAGATGCTCGAAACATCTTAATTTCCTCCTCTTTTTTCTATTTCTTTCTATCAAGAATTAGAGAGAAGCCAGAATCCAATGGAGTTCCAGCTAAAGAAATGAGCCTAAACCTAGGGTGTCTTCTCTCAATCAGTAATCTATTATTCAGAGGTAATATTAGCATGGTTAATTTGGGCTTAATTTGGACTGGAGAGGCTGTCCCTAATATCTCAGCCTGCCTTGTGCAGTAAATGGAGTACAGTAGCAGGAAGCCATAATATTCCGTGTTGTGTTTCTGGGAGTGTGTGTTAGAAGATGGACCTAACCATAGCTGAGGTTTCATGTAATGAGATAAATCCTCCTGGCAAAGACTTATTGTCAGATCTGGAGTCAACCTTTGGCTCTGTTTTGGGACCTTGGAAAAGTCATTTAACTTTTCTGAGCCTCAGTATCCCATGCAAGTGTAAAATATTAATTGAAACATATTGAGCACCTATAGATAATGCCTACTTTGGACATAATATTAGAGATAATGAATATAACACATTTTCAAAAAATGTTTGTTTTTAATACTAGATTGGCATTGATTGCCTAGTCAGAATTTTAGGTCCCTAGCTAAGTTGCCTGGGAAATAAGGGCAGACTTCTGTTCTAGCCGGAAAGCATAGAGGGATTTAGGAGAATATTCTGAGTGCCTAGAGTTGATGCCAGGCACACTGGATCTTGGACTTCAGATAGTAAGGTAAATGCTTGCTATTCTCAGCCACGGGTAAATATGAGAACGCTAATATTCTGCTAGGCTTGGTCATGACTGGCTCAGGAAATGAGAATGTTATGCCTCTAGATTGAAGAAACAAATGTCTTCACTTGAGAGGGTTTGGGAAAGCTGGAACTGACAAAGTTACTGTGATCCTATTTTTTCTCAATGCCTTAAAGCACTCTCACGTAATAAGGCAGAGCATTCAGGGAGATGCGTCGACTCTGTCAGACCACTAGGGTGTCATTTAGAACTTCTCTGCTGGAACAATGGAGTCATATAAATTTCAACCCACATTCTCTAGTTGCCATGGTAACCTGATGCACTTGCTTTGAAGTGTCTTTTGTGTCTCCCTCCCCCCTTTTTCTTTCTTTTTGTTTTTAATCACCGGGATTTTTATTTGGCCAGCGATTTCCTAAATGTCGTTCTTGTGGCTTCCTACCCTCCCATCTCCTGACTAAATTTCTAAATGTGTTGCTGGGAGTAATTACTGAATAATAGCTGAATATGCACGTTAACACAGGCTTACCTATAAGCCAGCTCCTCTCCCCCTTTCCCTCCGATCCCCCTACATGCTCACACACACAGGCAGATAATTATGTTAGAAAACGGATACATTTCTAAAGCCTTTCAATGCTTTTTTAAAAAACAGTTTGTGTCTTAAATAAAAATTATAATGTGGTTCAATTCTAGAACAATTAACTGATTTAATATTTCCGTAGCAATTGCAATGTGGCAGGCTGAATAAAGAGTGTAACTCTCAATGCATTCTTTTTCTTCAGTTGATCATTTTAACATGTTTAGATAGTGAAGAGAAGTGTGTTTTAGTCCAAAGAGCACAAGGCCAACTTGTGCATTCAGATGCTATTACCTCTTAGTTACGTGACCTTGGACAATACTCTAAAGGCTTAGAGTATTTAAGTACTCTAAGCCTCATATTAAAATGGGGGTTGATAATTCCCTTGAAGAATAAATTGGGATAATATAGGTAGAGTACCTGGAATAAATAGGTCCTAGGACATTATAAACAAATATGAATTCCTTCACATCTAACCGACTGATAAATGCATTCAAAAAATAAAATTTGTTTATTTCTCACTCATTAGATGAATATGTACTTTCCTCATTACCATACACATTTTATATCACAAAGGTAAGGTAAATGTGAAGGTATAAAAGCAGAATGGTATACAATTTCCTTGCCTAGATGCTCACAATGTAAAGAACTGACAGTGAAGGGGACATTTCTTGGAAACCTCTAAGGGAAGATGACCTCCTCTTACATTCAGTCAGGATCTTTTATTTGGGACCAAGCCTGATTATAAATATCAAGCTAATAGTGAGGATATTTAGAAATTGTTTTATCTAGTGAAAAACAATAGTCATCACCACAACAAAATTCCCCTTTCATGTAGGGGCTGATTATAAGTACAAAATATAAAAATATAAAATATATTCAAAATATATAAAATGTGTTTAATCAGGGGCAACAGAGATGCAGGAAAACAATATTAGGCATGCAGGCAAAGCGTTATTGCCAACCTGTGAGTGCTACTATTGCTATGCATTTGTGTGCAGTGTTGACAGGGAAAAAATAAGAGGAAAGAAACAAAATTAAATTTTAAAAGGAGAACTGCAATTATATGACACAACACCTGCTTTCTAAAAGTACTGGGTCTTTCAGAGAGTAAGTTGCAGAAAATTAAACAAAAAAAGAAAAAGATCATAGGGAAAATTCTTAAAGGGACAATCTATAAATCATAATAATTTAAAAACATACATTTTCAAGTAATAAGAAAAACAAGCATGAAAAAAGAGATAAATTATTTTTTCTTTAGTGCTAATAAAATGAAAGTGCTGGGTGAATAAAATACTGAATAATATTTAATAATTTTATATTATTGCATATAATATTAAATAATAAATATTTCACATATTGATCAAATAATATTCCCTTGAATAACTGAAAATTGTCAAATTATAATTCAAAAAGAAGAGATTTTAGGATCCAATTAAGCCAAATTATAATAATGGCCCTTCCTTATGGTATCTTAGTAATTTAGGTCAAGTAATTCAACCTCAATAAGCTTCAGTTTCTTTATCTGAAATAGGAAAACTGAATTCTGCTATGAAACTCTATGTAAACTTTGATGGGTCCATGTTCTTCTGTAGATCTTTTTCTCTGATGTACAAAGTGAGGGAGTGAGTTTCAGAATGGCAATCTTTATGAGTACAATTGCAGATCTGACATTCTTGGTCTCTATGTTCTGTTTATTCAGTGCTGATATTTAACTACATTTTTATAGCTAAGGCCTTTATTTTCAGGCTTCTTTTGAAGCCACAGTTTAGGTTGAACTCCAAAATCAGATCCTGAAACTAATACAAAAAGGAAGTTTGTAAGGATTTCAGCTCTTTTCTGGATTTCCTAGAAAGTATGCAGTTTATCTGTCTCTAAGATCTGAGCATCTGAAAGTAAGGTAACATAGCAACCCTAGTTCTTTGAGCTTCCACTCAGTTTTAGTTAATGAGAGGACTTTGTGGTTCTGCTTCTCTCCCTTGATTATTAATGGGGTGTGTTTCTTTTGCCAGGCCCTATACAAGATTCATTAAAAAATAATTAGTAAAAATAACATACATGGCTAAGCACAGTGGCTCACGCCTGTAATCCTAGCACTTTGGGAGGCGTAAGTGGGAGGATTGCTTGAGGCTAGGAGTTTGAGATCAGCCTGAGCAATATAGTGAGACCCATCTCTACAAAAAATACAAAAATTAGTCAGGCACAGCGGCATGCACCTGTAGTACCAGCTACTCAAGAGGCTGAGGCAGGAGGATTACTTAAACCCAGAACTTTGAGATTGCAGTGAACTATGATGATGCTACTGTACTTTAGGCCAGGGACCAGATTGAGAGACAGTCTCAAATACATACCAAAAACCAAAAAACATATAATTATTCTATAGAAATATAGAAATGTATGAAGAACAAAATAATTGTCACCTATTATCACAATATCCAGAAGTAATTACAACTGTATTTTGGAAGATTTTTTTCTCAGTATTAGCACACGCATGTGTGTATGTGTGTGTGTGTGTGTGATTAATCAAACTTTGGATAGCATTAGTATATACTCTTTTATAACATATTTTTTCCACTTAAAATAATTCTGTTGGTATTTTTATTTCCACAAAGCTTCTTCTGTAGCATAATCTTTAATAAATATAATACAAAACTTTTGATCAGATGGCTGTAATAAGTCATAGCCGAATAGAATGGTTGCTAGAATATCAATCTGAAGTGAGATTGCCTGGATGTACCTCACAGCCTCACCTCCTAATAGCTGAGTGTTTTGGGGCAATTGACTTAACTTCTCAAACCCTCAATTTCCTTATCTTTAATATGGGTGCAATAATAGAACAGACTTTACAGGCTATTGTGACGATTCAATAAGTTAATATTTATAAAACATCTAGAAAATAGGCAGTCAATAAATATCAATTACTATTACCAATATTTATTTTGTCCAGTCTGATATCTATTTTAAATAGACAAGCTAATTTGCATTATCATGGGTTTTAACATATGTAAACTTATTCTACCATTTTAGGAATTGTTGACCATCCTTTTTCTTTGTCTCTCACCTAGCCGTTTCTACCTCTTATTATACTGAAAAATTTTCTATGTTTGCTACTTATTTTTTCCTCTGCTGGTTTGGAAACATCTGATTGTCTTTCTATTCTTTTATTATCTTTTTGGCATATGTAATAATCTATTAATTATTCAAGGAAATTTTAAGTTATTAAGTATTTGTCTCTTAAATATAACAAAGACCTTGATGTATAAAAATTCCACTCCTATATCTCAACTTATTACCCTTATTTGAATGTAAAACTTAATTTTATTTTAAATCAATGGCTTATTTAATTTATGATATACTTTTTAATTTCTGTGCACACCTCTGATCTATGTACTTAGGTATTCCTCTGAGTTCACTCTTCTTCTTGATGAAGTATATCCTTTAATAATTATTTTTGTAAAGGTTTTGATTGTTAAATTATCTTAATATTTGTATGTCTGTACTCTCACTTTTGCATGATAATTTAGTTATAAATTTTTAGGGTAGCAATTATTTTCTCTTGGCACTGTGAACATACATTCTATTGTCTTTTGGTCTCTGTTATTGCTGAAGAGAATCTGCTTACTTTAGTAGTTGTTTTTCTGTAGATTTTTTTTCTCTTGTTGCTCTTACAATTGTTTTCTTTGTCCCTGATGATTTTCAGCTTTACTGCCATGTCTGAGTGAATATTTAATTTTATTTATCTATGTGAGTTCTTATAAAGCTTTTTCTATCAGAGGACTCATCTCTTTTTTCAATACTGGAAAACTCTTAGCAATATTTATTTACATATTACTTGTTCATTATTCTCTCCATCCTTCTTTTCTGATACTCTGCAAAAATGTATGTTGGACCCTCTCAATTCATCCATCCTGTCTTTGTACTGTTCTTTCACAATTTCTTGCCTCAACCTTTTAGTGCTATGTTCTGAGGGGATTCCTTGTTCTATCTTCCCAATCTTTCTGTATATGTTTGGTCTACAGTTTGTGACATCTAGCAATTTTTATTTGTTTCAGTGATTGTTTTTTGTTCCATTTTAATGGTTTTTTTTTGTTGTGTCTGTCTTTTTCCATCTCTTCCTGTTTCCTAATATAATTTATTACTAGGCTTTTAAAAATTAATCTTTTATCTTCTTTTATCTCCTTGAGCATCCTATGTTTATTTAAATTTTTTTTATTCTCTTCCCTTATATTACTTTATTAAGTATTGCTCTCTCTCAAATATGATAAGGAACTTCATGTATTTTAACAACTCATCACTCCAGTCTTCCAACTTATTACTATTGTTTGACATATTCACATTCTGGTTACTGATTTGGTTCATAGTCTTTGGCATAATATTTTTTTCTAATGGTTTGAATTTTTGGATCTATAGTTTCCTTTAAAAAACTATTTGTTTAGACATAATTAAAAACAAAGTAAAGTTATAAAAATAATAAAAAATTACTTGTATAACTTTTACTTAGATTATACAAATGTAACCTTTTACTACATTTATGTTATCATTCTCTTTAGGCATAAACATAAGTATGCTTTCTGTCAGAGGGTTGTTAAAGAGCAATATGCTTTTGTCCCTAACTACTTTAGTGTATATTTTTTGAAAACAAGCATATTCTTTTATGTAACCAAGGCACAAGTATCAAAATCATTAGCATTGATACAAGTTTTATCTATTCTACAGATCTTATTCAATTTTTTTTAATTGTTCCACTAATGGTCTTTATAGCAAAAGAGAAAAAAACTTTTCTGGTCCAGGCTTTGATCTAGGATCACACAGTGAAATTAGGTGTCATGTCTTGTTAGTCACCTTCAATGTAGAATATTTCTCAGTCTGCCTTTGTTTTTCAAGACCTTGAACTTTTTTTTCCAGGAATGTAAGACTTTTGTAAAATAGCATTCAATTTGTTTTTTTCCTGATATTTCCTTATGATTAAATTCAGGTTGCACATTTTGGGAAGAAGCACTGTAAAAGGGTCTAGTCTCCTCAGTACCTTATTTGAGAAAATATCTTTGTCCAATTACTGACTTGTGCTAACTTTGTTTACTTGGTTAACTTATAATAGATTCCAGATAAGAAGATACTTTGAATTTCGGTAAATATTCTGTGTTTTACCTACTTTCACCCACTAATTTTATCATTCATTGATATTTTTACCCAAAACAATTATCACTATGGTAGTTTCCAGTTGGTAGTATTTCTAATATCACCATTTCTTCTACACTAGTTGGCATACTCCTGTAAGGAAGAATTTTCTCTTCTCCCCCATTTTTCATTATTCATTATATCTTATTTTTCCTTCCTATTTTGACTTTTGTGCTACTGGGGCTCAGAATATAATATCCCAAAATATGGCACCTTGGAATGCTTAGTACTTTGAACTGAAGGAATTGGAAGGGTCTCAGAAGTAAGGTTTCTTTGACATTCTTCCACCCTCCTTTCTCTCACTACCCTTCCTCCCCAAGTTGGGTCATAGAAACTAGAACTCGTCTCCCCCGAAGCAAGCCATAGAAATCTGGGAAGGTCACTCTCTGACCTCTCTTTCCCCCTGAAATTTCTCATCTGTCAAGTATCCTGCCCTATACCTTGGAGGAAGGAATGCCATACAGAGAAGCTGTAAAGAATCTGAACAAACAGGCCTTGCTAAATTCCTTACCTCCTCGCAGTTTATTACCATTAGATTATACTGTTATTGGAAGTTTTGCACTTGTCTCCAAGGCTGCATCAGAAGAATGAGGACAAGTGATTTGAGGAGAAGGAAAGGGAAGTTTATTAATTTGCCAGCAAACGAGGAGTAAGACTCACGTCTTAAAGTACTAGAGTCCTAGCTATATGCAGAAATGCAGAGCTTTTAAAGGGAGGGATTTCAGCTTCAGGCTATTGCTGTTTAGCTATAGTTGGTGGTTCTTATTCATCCCATCTCCAGCAAAGACAATCTCATGATCTCCCTGAGACAATTCTGTTGAGCCATTTCCTGTGGTACAAAGAACACAGGACACTCCCCTGCCTCCTCTCTGATTACTGGCCTTAGGTAGGAATGCAGGTTTTAATTCCCAAAAAGAGTGGGGAGGTGTTTTAAAGAGACAACAGTAAAAAATTTTGCCCTTTTTCAGACTGTTCCTCTGTTATGATACTTCTTTTGGTCCAATTATGTTTCTCCACAACTATGCACTTCTTTCATCTGACTTATTTTAATAATACACAGTTTTCCCTGGTCCTTTGGGTCTTCATTTCTGTATGAAGGTTCCCAAGTCATGTAAAAACTTTTATTGAATAAATTTGTGTGCTTTTTTTCTATTACTTTGTCTTTGTCAATTTTGTTTTCAAGCTTAGCCATGAAGCTTGGGAGGGTTAAGGAAACTTCCCTCTCTTAAAATACAAATGAAGAGATATGTATATGTTTTATTTCCCATTTTTTTTTGTTATGTTGGGGCTCATAAAGTGATGCTAGTAGGTAGATAGTAAGGTATCTCTGGCTCTCTTAGGGACAAAAGTGGGTGCCTCACCTTGGTGCTACCTGGAGCAATGCCACACATGGGAAACAGAGGAATGCCCTGCCAATCTGAAAAAGGATACAGGGAATTCCTCAGCCCATAGGCCAGGCAGCCCAGGCACAAATGGATCTGGAAAATGACCTAGAGTAACCTAACGCTAATTATCGTGTCCCTAACTGTCCATCAGAGTGGTTCGGTGGTGATGTTTGAGCCATGAGGAGGACCCAAACCAGACAATATAAAAAGGACCCCAGACCATAACCAGGGCCTCTTGTTATGACAGGGGGCCCTTTGATCATTTGTGGTGAATGTATCTTGCTCTTGCTCTATAAAACCATCTTGCTTTCATCAATAAACTTTGTTTCATGAATCAGGCAGCATCTCATCTATGAAATAGAAAGGTGCACTGATGAACTGAGCAGAGGCAGATAGCCTTATAAGCAGAGAAGGGCCAAAGAAAGCAGAAATAAGGAACAAAAAGCCGATTGATCATTTCAAAGTACTCTCTTTATAGGCTTAAAATGAAGGGGACTTTCATATGATTACTCAGGTAGACTGGGCCTCTTCTAATTGGTTGCTGTGACCCTCCTGATTTTTAAGAAAATTGGCCGGTTTTAAAGTTCAGTTTGATTATGTGACACCTAACATGAGTGACTCCATTCTGATTTGGTCTGGTATGTTTGGGCCTAGTGCATGAGCTCAGTCCGAAACAATAGCCTTTTATAAACTGTTTCACATTGTCAACATTTAAAAATCAAAGTATTTCTCATAAAAGTTTAGACTTCCAAGTTCTCTTGAAAATTTTAAACATCTGGTAACACTGGATCTGGCTTTCCTCATTGCAACAAATGCCTGGAAGTGACTAGAGACCGTGCCTGTTAGACAGGGCACACATTCTCCATTTTGCCAAGAACTATCCATCTCTTCCTAAATATGTCTTATACTTGGCTCACTTGCAATAATTTAAGATTTGTCATCTAGATCAGTGGTTTTCAAACTAGCATGTGTCAGAATCACCTGGAGAGCTTGTCAAAATCCAGACTATAGGGCCCCACCCCTATTTTTTCTGATGCAATATGTCCAGCAGTTTATCTTTTTAATACATCTCTGATGCTGCTAGTCTGGGGATCACAATTTGAAAGGATGATGGGCAGTAAGAAAGTGGTTCGGGAGTTTAGTATAGTAGTTAGGTGCACAGGCTTTTTGTTCAGACAGAACTAGATTCTATTTTCTCACCCAGTAAATAAGGATGATATTGTCTACTTCATAGGGTGTTTTCTTTTCATCTAAATGGGATAATGTGTATAAAATGTGTATCAATATCCTTGAAGCAAGGCATAGCTTATTGTAACTTTTCATTAAATGATTTTATTGTTGTACTGTTATTGCTATTATTACTACTATTATGTCCTTCAAGAATATTGATTCCAGGGAGGAGAAAGTCAGAGATAGATTACTAGTTTTGGGGAGCAATCAAGTGTCTTTTTTTAAACTAAGAAAGTCTGGAAGTACAGAAGAAAATTACTTTTTCCATGAGAACAAAACTGATGGCAAGTTACTAGGAGAAGGAGTAATGGTGGGACTAAAAAGGCTTATCAAGAGCCAGTCAAGAGATTGACATTGTTTGTATGTATTTAGGAAGTATATGTGGGACATCTTGTATGAGGTAGGAAAGTTGTAGCTCTGATCTTCAGGTACACTAAACTTCTGAACCACTTTCTTACTGCCCACTCACTCGTTCAAATTGTGAACCCCAGACCAGCAGCATCAGCATAACCCAGAGATTTGTTAGAAAGATGAACTCTTAGACCTACCAAATCAGTAGAGGGTGGGGCACTATAGACTGTGTTTTGATAAGCTCTTCAGGTGATTCCGACACATGGTAGTTTGAAAACCACTGATCTAGATGACAAATGTTAAGTTATTACAAGTGAGCCAGGTGTAAGGACATATTACTTCAAAATGTGACTTTAGGAGACCAGAATGCCACCCCCAAATATTCCTCTTTGGCGTATTGATTATTTCAAGTTGGTTATTTTGAGAAACTGCACACACTGGAGTAGATCTGAAAAACTCCCCTTTTGTAAAAGAAATTTATATCTCTAAAGGAGATTTTGATTAGTAGAGGTATCTGTACCAGGAAGGGAGCTGCTCTGAGACAACTTTTATCAGTTGAAAGTTTTTTATCTGCATAACTAGCTAACTTTTATGTACCATACATTTCTTCCCCTCATCCTTCCATCATTTGACTGCACCATCTCCAGAAACCTCAAGCCCTTATTCCTTTCTGTAACTCTGGATGGTATATAAGCTTCAATCATCTGGCCCTTCTTTGAATCTTGTATTTTTGTAGGATTTCTGTGCATACGTGGGTACAAATGTAATTAAAATAGTTTTTCTCCTGTTAATCTGCCTTATGTCAATTTAATTTGTAGCTCAGCCAAGGAATGTAGGAGGGTGGAGGGAGGCTATTTTTCCCTCCCCTATAATCCAAAGAACTCAGCCCAACTGTGGAATGTTTGGTAAGGAGGAAGACCTTATGTGATGGGTGACATTATCTCCATATTTTCAATGATGATAGTTATGGAGTTTAAATATTTCTCCAATCCACACAGCTAGTAGGTGGAAGTACAAGAATTCTTACTCATTTCTCTCTTACTCTAAAACCCATGCTCTTTTCTTCTTAGCATTATGCCTTTCAAGTCACACTGTTTTCAATTAGACTGAACACTCCTGATTGCCTAGATAAACTCCCTTGTCTTCAGCATTATTTCAATGTCATATCTTTCAGGAAGCCTTCTCTGATTTCAGTCTGATAAAGATGCTACTCTTATACTTTATATCTATTACTGCAATTAACACACTGTGTTACAAATTACATATTTTTATATTTCTCGCTTCTATTAGAGTTCCTTGGAGGACAGACAATCCATATTAATGTCTTTCTGTCTCCAGAGATGAATAAATATTAGTTTGATAATTAAATTTAATATTAATAATTTAATAAAAAAGATTAAATTAGATAAATAAATGAATGCATAGATAGATGAACAAATAAACAAATAGCAAACAGAGGCTCTGATCTTGCTAAAAGAAATACAAAGCTCAACCACCTGAGGGTACCCGGGTGGCCTCAGTCTCAGGTACAGTCTTTTACTTTGTTCTTAATCTATGATGGTGGATGTGCTCCATGTTCAGGGCGATGATGGATCCAGGGTACAAGGGTGGCAGTGAGGGCTCAGTCAACATCTTGATTCTGGTAGGTGTCATCAGAAGTCTGGTCCTTACTGAGGACATCTACATGAGTGACACAGTCAGTCAGATTGACAGCCCCCATTTGTTTCCATAATTTGAGACCCCAAAGAAGGTTTGTTCCAAAAAGGCAGCACGAAGTAAAGAACTCTATGTTTCTGATGCAGAGGCTACCTGGGTATCCCCAGGTGGTTTAGCCTGACATTCTTCTTAGCCAGATCAGAGCTCTTTTCTGTTTGTTCATCTATCTATGCATCCATTTACTGATCTAATTTAATCTTATTTTTTCATTCATTGAAGAAATATTTATTTATTTATGGGTATTGAAAAACAGTAAATACTTCTGGTGTCTTCACAGAAACCAAGAAAAAAAAGAAAAAAAAAGGAAAAAGAGAAAGAAAACAGTAAGATATCCTGCTCATCCTTCAAGAAACTGTAATAGGACAGATTATATATATACCTGTGTGTATAAATATATAATTTATAATACAACGTGTTAATCACAATGCTAGATGTAAGCTATGGGAGTAGAAAAGAGGAACATCTATTAATAAAATAAATTGGAACTAGAGAAATCTTGGTTTCTGCTCACAGTGTTTACAAATTTCTCTCCTTTCACAATCAGTGTAGGTACATGTCTCTATAGCTATTGACTGAGAAGGGGCAGGGATTTCTGCTCACCCAGAATGAACACTGGGAGCTGAGACTGACTGGTAGATTGGTAAGGAAGTCCTCCCACCCAAAGAAGAGTTAGTAAAAACCGTTTTGGAGCTGTCTTTGAGTCTATTTCCTGGTACTCAGCCTGCAACCACTTAGGAATTTCTTCTCATTAGTAGGCATTAAAATGAAGGATCATTATGTGGTTGAACATACAGTGTAGTCAGCATGTTTGCTACCAATTCCCAAAGATGTCTCGCAGATCCATTTTACCAGCCCACAAGTCTCTAGACTTCCAGAAAAGCATGGCTCTGTCAGCATTCTGTACTTGTGACTGCCAAGAACTCTGACAAATCTAAGATTTTACCCTACTCTCAAGCTTAGAGTTAGCCTGACACAGTTTCACAGATGCTGCCAGAAGATTCCTAGGACAAAGACAAAGGACTTTATTACTTGCAATAAGAGCAATGGTTAACATTTTATCGTACCAGTTAGTTACTCAAGACCCAATTCCTACAAGACAAGACAAAGATGGCTGTGTAATACATTCACATGCAATGAATCGGTCATGTTATAGGTTACATTCCTTCAGGTTAGGGAACACATATCTTTTATAATGATCAGTTAGCAAACCTACCCTTTGCTCTGGAAGTAGACATTATTTCTATCATCCAAACCTACAGTTATAAAAATGCCTTAAAAGGATAGTCCAGAACAAAGGCAGTCAGAGCCTCTGTTAGTTCTGAGAGCTCCAACAGCACCATAAAGTAAAGATTTCTGTTAAGTATGAGAAATCACAAAAGATGAAATCAACCGTTCTGTCTTTATCTTTCCATTAATCATGCTCAACTTTTACCACATCATCAATTTACTGTCGAATAATCAAGTTCAACATTCCCCGGTGAAGAGCTTTGAAATTTAAAAATTTGCTTTTGAATAACTTGTGTCATTTTATGTTTTCTCTTTGGGAGCAATATAAAAATGGGTTAGATAGTGCATTCATATTCTAAAACTGACATAAGCAATATCTAGTATTTATTCAGGCCTAATGTATTTTAATATGTATGTAAAAAGTTTGAAAACAATATACACTGCAGAAAACAAATAAGAAGTATTGATTTAAACAGTTTTTTTTTTCTTTTTTAGCTTACAGGTTGCAGTGGACCAAATGAAAATGCTTCATGTATTGAGCAAAATAAAGAAAATCAGTGTTTTGAAAATGAAGCTGATGAAAAGACAAGTGTAAGTGTTAAGAGTATTTTCTTTGTTTCTATGCTTAATGGGCAAGATTCATCTTCTTTCCAGTGGATACTGCTTCTAGTGGTGATCAAGTAAAAAAAACTGTATAACCTAATTTCTGGCTTAGGCCTGGTCAGCATGCTGAGTTCTCTTGCTCCTGAGCTGACACTACATGTATATTATTTTGAGTAGTTGTGTGTTTGATTTTGGGATCTATGTTTTAGTGCATGGTCTTAGGTGACCACACAAACATTTTGAAAGCTATTTTACTTCTCCCTGCTTGAAAAATATTTTTGTTTAACATAGAAGGTGTTATTTAAACTATTTGAGATAGTTAGAATATGCTAAATGTGCTTCCAGGGAAGGAAGTCCTCTAATTTGGCAATGGTACTGTTTTTCTCCATAACGGGAGAGGGAGGGTGGACATCTACGCGGGACTCATGAATACTTAGAAAACAAATTTTTGAACTTTCTGGCTGTTTACAAGGATAGTCGTATTTTTGCTTCCTGAATATGAAGTCATCAGGCCTAAGTGGGATAAAAATGTGCCAACTTGTCAGGCAGCTAAATGAAATAAATGCTGAAAAATATATAAAAGAAACTTTTTTATTTTCATCATACGAAAGTATGTTGCTAGCCTAAGCTACTTAACTCTAAAAGCCTCACTTTCCTTATCTTATAGTGCATGTATGAGATTTTAATGAAATTGTGACTATGAACATGTGTAGTACTGCCTGACAAATAGTAGATTTTCATTCCATTGAAATGAATTGCAAGTTTTACATTATTTTATTGTAGTGGTCTTTTATTAAAATTTGGAAAATGAAGATATCATTGAGAAATTTAGAGCTTTATTGATGAAGAAACATTTTACATTTAATGTGGTTTCTTTCTTTATTTTTATTTTATTCTTATTTCCTTTGAACAATTTTAAGTAATTGGGAGTATGTTTTGGGGGGCATGTTTGTGTTTAAATAAAACTAATATGCAAAAGGTAAAGCTTAGAGATTTGATATTCCAGAGTCCTAGTCAGAAACAATGAGGATTTTTAATCAGCTCATGGAGAAAGGAGGGAACTTAAAGAAATAATTGACAGGACTTGGTGACTAAGTAAATTGAGAGTTGGATGGTATCAGTACAAAAAATGGGGGTATTTTGGAGGAAAGACGATTAATGGGTAAACGGCATAAATTCAATTATGACATCGTAAATGTGAGGTAAGAGAGGGACAGCTAAGAGATAATATTTTCAGAGTAGATGGACACACTGGTTGAGAACTAATTGTGATTTCAGAAGTAGAACAGTGTGATAGAAGGGATAGAGCAAAAGATCCAAAGTCAGAGACCAGGGTTTATATCTTGGCTCTATCAATAATTAGTCATGTGACCTCAGGCAGAATAAATGACTTCCATTTTTATTTGTAAAATGAGATAATACCTATTGTGCCCATCCTGCGATTACAGTAAGGATCAATTGAAATAGTTATATGTGAAAGGATTTATAGATAAATTCTCTTGATATTACATACATTTGGAGACATGACCACAGCATCAAATGCACCTTAAAATATTTTATTTTAGGCAAGGTATTAATTGTTTGATATTTTAACTTTAATTTTTTCAGCACAAAACAGATTCTAGCCAATCTTATGAATTAGAACTGGTTGATAAAGAGACTGAGTGGGTACCATGCAACTACCACAATGGGGATGGGCATAAAGTTAAGTCTCTTTTAGCAAGAACAGAGGGGTAACCAGATGGAGAGAAACTTGACTGTAGGAAACATACCAGCCTGGAAAAGAAACATGGTATAGGAGTAAATCATATTTGGATGCCAGAGAACTTGGGTCATTGTATACTCAGTATCTGAGTATTCTTGGGCAAGTCACTTAGTTTATCTGTACCTCAGTTTCATAATCTAAAGTGAAAGGTTTTTATTAATTTATGCAACCTTTTAAGTTAGAATACATTTATAACACTTTGATAGCATAGAGAAATTATCTACTTTAGAGAATTCCAACATTTCCCTTGATTTTTTTTCAGGCTATAATGTATATTTACACAACCTGTTAAATAGCTGTACCTTCTGATTAAGAATAATTTTGCAACTCAGCTCTATTTCTCTATTTACTGTCCTTTCTGATATTTACTCGGAAACTCCTTTTCCTTAATGCTGCTAAGCCATGGGAAAGAAGGTTTTCATGTTTGTTTTAGGAAGTGAGAGCATAACAAGGATTTCCTTGCCTTTATACAAGTACATTAGGTGGTGTTCATGGTCCTTATTTTTTTATTTTTATGCCAGAGTAATTGAGCATTTACTTTGACACTTAAAACTAAGTGTGGGAAATTTTGAAAATACTGAAAAAAATGAATAAAATGGTTATCTAAAATATTAATATCTAGAGGTGATGTAACCTTTTTTTGACAAATTTATTGAAATATAATTTAAATTCCATGCCATTACTCCATTTTAAGTGAATAATTAAATGATTTTTAGTAAATTTACCAGGTTGTACAGCTATTAACACAAATCAGTTTTAGAAGATTTCCTTCCCCCTATTGAGACCCCTAATTCCCATCCCCAACTACATTTCAAGCATGTCCCTCCCCATTACAATACTTTCCACATCCCTCAACTGTGGGTCTACCCCCTCAACCACTGAATCTCTAGTGAACACCACCATCATTTGAGCACCATAGTGTTAATCAGTCAGTACCAATTTGATGGCGAATACATGTGGGGCCCATTCTTCTAGTCTTGTGACACCTCACTTTGAATAATGGGCTCGAGCTGAATCCAGGATAATATAAGCGGCGCTAGCTCACTGTTGTTTCTTAAAATTGAGTAGTATTCCATTGTAAATATATACCAAATTTTAATAATCCACTCATGAATTGACGGGCACTTGGGTTGTTTCCACGACCTAGCAATAGTGAATTGTGCTGCCATAAACATTCAGGTACAGATGTCTTTATCATAGAATGTCTTATGTTCTTTTGGGTAGATGCCTAATAATGCTATTGCTGGATCAAATGGTATTTCTATTTTTAATTCTTGAGAAATCTTCAAATTCTTTTCCACAGATGTTGCACTAATTTGCAGTCCCACCAGCAGTGTAAGAGTGTTCCTGTTTCTCCATAACCTCGCCAGCATTTATTGTTTTGGGATTTTTTGATAGAGACCAATCTCACTGGGGTTAGGTGGTATCTCATTGTGGTTTTCATTTGCAATTCTCTAATGATTAGAGAAGTTGAACATTTTTTTACATGTTTGCTAGCCATTATTCTGTCTTCTTTGGAAAAGTTTCTGTTCATTTCCATTGCCCATTTATAAATGGGATTGTTTGATTTTTTTTGTTAATTCTTTTGAGTTATAGGTAGATTCTTATTGTTAGACCTTTATGGGATGAGTAGAGCGCAAATATTTTCTCCCATTCTGTAGGTTGTCTATTTGCTCTAGTGATAGTTTCTTTGGCTGTGCAAAAGCTTTTTAATTTGATCAGATCCCATTTGTTTAGTTTTGTTGCTGCGGTGATTGCTTTGGGGGTCTTCTTCAAGAATTCTTTGCCTAGGTCGATGTCTGAAAGGGTCTTCCCGACATCTTCTTCTAAGATTCTTAAGGTTTCATGCCTTAGGTTTAGGTCTGTTAACCATCTTGAGTGAATTTTTGTGAGAAGTGAGAGGTAGGGATCCAGTTTCATTTTTCTGCATATAACTATCCAGTTTTCCCAGCACCATTTATTGAAAAGAGATTCTTTTCCCCAATGTATATTTTTGTCTGGTTTATCAAAGATTAGGTT
>CAUYRT010025539.1:0-23857 GCA_963574885.1 Lepilemur ruficaudatus | reverse complement strand
TGAAACCCGTTCTACTAAGTGAAGTATCCCAAGAATGGATGGACAGGCACCACATGTACTCACCAGCCAATTGGTATTAGCTGATCAACACCTAAGTGGACACACAGGAACAACATTTATCGGGTGTCGGGCAGATGGGAGTGGGGAGTAGGGGATGGGTATATACATACATAATGAGTACGATGTGCACCGTCTGGGGGATGGTCAGGCTTGAGGCTCTGACTGAAGGGGGGAGGGGGGAAAGGGCAATGTATGTAACCTTAACATCTGTACCCCCATAATATGCTGCAATAAAAAATAAAAATAAAATAAAATAAAATAAAAAAATAAAAAAAATAAAAAAGAGTGAAAACAATGTAATCAATCATTCATCAGCAAGGGACTGCTGAATAAACCATGATATATAAGCAGTGAATTACCAGGAAGCTATAGAAAGAAAAGAAAAATATCTCTATATACTTGTAGGGAGTGATTGTACAGATATAATGTGAAAAAAGTAAGGTGGAAAAAAATATAGTATATTACTGTTTATCTAAGAAAGATATACATATATATTCCTATTTAGTTGTATCAAAAAATTAAATTTTTTGAAAGTGACCGATGACAAAGGGAAAAAACAAGGTTGAGGAGACAAATAAAAACTAAACTTTTCTTAATATATCTTGTTTTAATAGATTCAACTTGGACTATGTAAATATTACATAATTCATATAATTATAAAACCAAATAAAAATTTCAAAAAATTATAAAAATAAAATTGAAACAAATTAACCAAAATTTGTGTCCAGTCAGTGGCATAACCATTAACATAACTATTCCAAATAACTTTAGAAAGGAGTAATGTGACTCTACTTCACTACTGGGATATGTCACAAGGATAAAAATGGTTGTCAAAGAAAACTTAAAACTATTTGCAGTAATCATATAGGCAGTTATAGTGTTGATATTGGTATTCTGAAACTTTTTGTGTACATTATAATGTAATTATGTCATATTCTAATTCCTACATTTCCAATGTCATTGAGAGTGATATTCCCAACATAAAAGGAAACACATGAATGTTAACATAGACTGGTTAAGTTAAACAAATACCTGTAGTCCTGAATCTGAACTGGAAATCAATATAAATTCAGTCATGACATATTTTGTCTCTAAAGATATATTTTCCTTATTATGTCCATTGAAAAGACCTAGAAATTATGGACGACCTATTAGTAATGAATGTCCCTAAGTCTCTAGTTTGTAGTCTTGGAGAAATATCTGACTTCAGGTCTGCAGTAGGAAATATAAAGGATAAGACAAGAACATCTTATCATACTAAAAAATACACTTTCAAACAACC
Organism: Lepilemur ruficaudatus; assembly: GCA_963574885.1. Taxonomy (NCBI): domain Eukaryota; kingdom Metazoa; phylum Chordata; class Mammalia; order Primates; family Lepilemuridae; genus Lepilemur; species Lepilemur ruficaudatus. The sequence continues at coordinate 22,515 of CAUYRT010025539.1, read as the reverse complement.
CACATAGCAAGGAAAAAATCAAAAGGGAAATTATAAAGTGTTTTCAACTGAATAAAAAGGAAAATGCTATGTATCAGAATTTTGGGGATGCCACTAAAGTAGTCCTTATGGAGAAATTTATGCTATTCAATACCTAAATTAGAAAAGAAGATCTTAAAACAACTAGCTCAAATTCCACCTTAAGAAACTTAAGAAAAACAATAGAAAATTTAATGCTAAACAAACAGAAGAAAGGTAATAAACAAGATCAAAGTGGAAGTCAATGAAATAGAAAACAAAAGCAATAAAGAAAATCAATGAACTAAAAGCTGGTTCTTTGGGAATATTGATAAAGTTGTTAAAATTTTATTAGACTCATCAGGAATAAGACATAAAAGACACTAATATTATACAATACTTCATATTATATAACACATTAATATAGAACATACTAACATATACTACATAATAAACTAATACTAGAATTACCAATATCAGGAGTTCAAGAGGTAGCATCACTATAGATTCTACAGATGTTAAAAGTATAATAAGGAAAGATTATGAAGAACTATACAGCCATAAATTGGACAACTTAGATTACATGAAAAAAATCCTTGAACTATGCATAATCAACCACAGCCTACTCAAAAAGAAATAACCTGAACAGTCCTATTAAAGAAGTTGAATATGTAGTTAAAGCCTCCTCAAAACAAACAAATCAAAACTCCAGGTCCAAATAGCTTCACAGGTGAATTCTACCAAACATTTAGGGGAAAGAAATAACAGTAATTTTACACAAACTGTTTCAGAAAATTGAAGAAGAGACATTACTTATTTCTCTTATTCAGAAAATTGAAGACGAGACATTACCAACTCATTCATGAAAGCTAGCACTACACTCTGATATCAGAACCAAAGACATTACAGGAAAACTACAAACCAACATCCCTCATGAATATAGAGGCAAAAGTTCTAAAAACACCCTTCAGAACATTGAATTAAACAATACATGACGAGAATATGACACAATGACCAAGCGAACTTTATTCTAAGAATGCAGTTGTTTTAACATTTTAAAAAAATCATTAACTTGCATAGTACAAATTAAATAAGAAAAAAACCATATGATCATCTCAATAGATAGTGATCATGAAAAAGCATTTGACAAAATTCAATACACATTCATGATAAAAAGTCAGGTCTATTCCTAGAGTTTTGAACAACGTGTTCTGAGGTTTTTAATTGAGAGATCCATGGGTGATTCAAAGTATGTGATGAGAAGAACACCCAAAGAATAGTGTTTGGTGCAGGTTTTTTCTAAGATAACATGTCAGTATAGTTTATTGTAATTTTCAAAAAGTCTTGAAGTTTCTAAAAAAAATTCCTGTAAAGTTCAAAAATTTAGAAGTCTTATGCCAAGAAACTGTATCTAGGTACAGAAAGTTCACAAAACTCCAGAAGAAAGTCCAGTAACTTCTCTTTTAAACTGACTTTTCCTTTAAATTATGTCAAACTGTTACTACAATTACCTTAAAGTCAGCATGAGAGAGGCCTTTATGAGTCATTTAGCTCATTCTGTTTACTGTATCTGGAAGGTTCACATTAAACTATTACAGGTAGAGGCAGTTTTTCATTCTGTTATGCAAGTAGATTTTTCTACAGTCTTCGGTAAACCACTGCAGAGTATAAATGTACTTCCTTCATTTGAAAGTGAGCTATTAATATCATCTACTTTAGGTTAATATTAAAGTTATGATTTAACAACATTACAGAGAAAAAAGAAAATGGGATAATGAGGAATTTGTAGAACACAATGAGGGACAGTCCAAGTAGGACAATGTGAGCATGGGTGTGTGTGTGTGTGTGGTGTGAGGTCATGCACAACAGGAGTGAATTGACTAAAAGGAAGTAGAAGCCAACAGCCAAATGGCTGCTTTCCTAGTTATCCAATGCTTTCTGATTGGGCTTCCTTATCCTATCATCCTTACTGCAAACCACGCAATTCTATATGTATCTAATCTTGATTCATAGCATTGGCACGTATGAACCTCCTAGAGCCCCTTTATTTTAAGTGGCTGAGCAAACCATAGCTATCCTCCATGGCTCAAGCCCTCATTTCCCAGAGTCATTCTACGCATTCTTAGAACCTCTGCCTAGGGAGACCTCAAGAGTTGTCAGGGTCTACCAAGAATAAATCTATAATTTTCCAAGCTAATCTTGCTCCAGGCCAAACCTAGAAATGCTAAATAAATTTAATATTAGACTCTAGCTGGCTTCCAGATTCTGAATCTTTCATCTTTTTATTTCCCATCTGCTATGGTCCTTAAAGAGTCTGTCTATGAGGATAATATGCATTTCTGCTGTTACTACTGCTACTACCACTAACAATAATAAATAGCCTACATATATATGCCACTGATTTTGTGCAAGAGTCTACTTTAAGAACTTTACATATGTAAGACCCATTTATTTCTCCTTAAAATCCTAAGAAGTAGGTATCATTATTATCCCTGGTTTAAAAACTTACCCAAGATCACACAGCTAGTAAGAAGTACTGAGATTCAGACCTGGCAATTTGGTTTCAGATTCCATGCTCTTAGACACTATATCATAGCCCTTTTGTTTGTGTAATACAAAGAATATTCCATCAAGACCAGAGGCCTGCGTTCTAGTTCTGTCTTTGACATTAATCAATTGTGTGACCTATGGGAAGTTTTTGACTTAATTTCCACTATATAATGAGCCAGGATCAGTGATCCACTTCTAGTTATCCATGCTGTGATGATAAAGTAGGTGCATTTTATTAACAAGTTTGACATTACTAGATGTGCTGGGAAGTTTGAAGCTTAAAAATGAAATACATTGAAGGGAAGGGAAGAAGGTAACTGATAATAACTAAGTTAATCTTCTAAGCATTTTAACTTATTTCCTCATTTTATATTCTATAATACAAGCATTATGGTCCATATTTTACAGAGGAAAACACAGGCTCAGAGATCAGATAATTTATCCAGGGTCACACAGATAATCAGGATGGAGCACCAGCATTTGAATGCAACCAAAGCCGAATCACAACCAAATCTGCTGTGCCACAATGCTTCCCTGGTGTCACCATTCTCTCCTCTCAGCAGCAGTAAGCAGAGATTTAAAAGGTAATATATGTAAAGTACCTAGCACAAAGTCTTACAAGTAGCACACACACAATAAATTACTTTGGAGATGGAGAAGGAGATTGACAGATAAATAAAAACTTAAAAGTGGTAACAGATTGTTACTTACAGCAAAAGTGGATAGATTTTTGTGCAATTTCTACAAGGTGTGCTTCATACTACATCAAAATGATGAATTTCTGGAGGGAAAGTTTGTATGACTTGAATTCATTCATAAACAAACAATGGAGAAATACCATAAGAATGCTAATATATATGGAATTTACAGACTGCATACATGAGTTCCTGTGGTATTTTACTGCAAGAAGTTACTTAGTAACAATAATCCAGAATCATTTTGTTAAAAGAAATTTCCACTTTTCTCTAATGAGAATTTCACAAATACCCATGAAGAAGAAAAGTCTCTTATGTATTGGCCACTTAAAGGAGGTCAGGAAAAGTCATAAACAGTGCTAACTCATTAAATTTCTCTTTTCGTTTGGAAACAGAGCCATTCATTCATTCACTAATTCATCCAACAAATAATATCATGTTTACAAGGTATTATTTTATTAATAAATCTGCTAGGACACTAAAGGCAACATGCACATAATGTGATTCAAATTGAGTGCTATGATTAAAAGAGATATAGGGTGTTTATCACACTGTACACCATAAATATGTACAATTATTATGTGTCAATTAAAGAGAAAAGTACTATTGTGGTTCCCATTTCACTGATGAGGAAACTGAGGCTTGCAGTACCCAGGTACTATGGTCCAAATGTGTACCCCCCACAAATTCATTTGTTGAAGCTTAATCACCAACATTATAGTATTAAAAGGTTAGACCTTTAGGAGGTAATTAAGTCATGAGAGTAGAGCCCTCATGAATAGGATTAATGCCCTTACAAAAGAGGTGCAAGGGAGCTGTTTGCCCCTTCCACTATATGAGGATGTAGTAAGAGGTGACATCTTGAAAGCGGGGAGCAACCCCTACCGGACACCAAACCTGTTGGTGCCTTAATCTTGGACTTTGCAGCCTCTAGAGCTATGAGCAATACATTTCTATTATTTATACATAAAAACTAGATGTATGGGGTGTGGTAGGATCATGTATGTTATTTATGAAGAGTTAGAGGAGTTCCTGAAGGAGGCGACACTTGAACCAAGGCTAGAGAGTATAGGTGTGTCTAGAAAATTACAAACATTAGAATTCAGAGTATACACAGAGAAGTCTTTTGATTTGTTGAATTTCAACAAATCATAATTATATAACCATAGAACTAGAAGGGATTTAGAAAATAATATATTTCAACATTCTCATTTTACTTTTAAGAAAACTAATCCCTTTAGTATACGTGCCCAGAGTCTTAACACGAGGACAACTATGACACAAAGCTAGGTTGCCCTTAAACACAGAATGGAACACTATTGTGTCAAAGAGTAAAAGCAGCTAAGTGCAGCCATGTTGCAACCACTCACCTTAGAAAACCTCTAACTTTCTTAGTGTGAAAGATGTCTGTTACTTGCTAAAGCAGATAGTATAATAATTACTTAGAGAAACCACCTCCAGCTGATCTGAATGGTGTCTACACACAAAAACAAAACGTTAAAATCTATAAACTGCCTCTCCTTATGTACTCAATGGGTTCATAAAACAGCATTGGAGATAAAACTGTGTTTAACACATAAACATGGTTAATTCATCATGGTTAATTCAGTTAACCTAAGTCTTTCTTCCCTATAAACCCAGCTCTTGTTCATTAAATTAAAAAAATTGAGATGCAGCAGCTGTTAAATGAAAAATTTCTTTTAAATCCCCTGTAGATTGTGATAAAAGCTTCATCACCCACAAGTCATTAGTTACTAAGTACCAAGGCAACTAAGGGACAACAGTAAAATTAGTAAGGTCTACCATAAAGCCAAAATCAAATATGGGTATAGTTTAAAAAATATTAAATGCCAATAAGTAGAACACTCCATTTCTTTTCTGTCTCTCCCCATATTGCCCATAATCTTTTGCAGGCTAGTTCCCATGTCACATCTCAGTAATGCTTTTTTGGAGGCGCAGTAGAATTTTACTGTATAAAGTTCTACCTAAAATAGGTATGCTATCATCTTGGACTTTAGAAATTTCTCATGTTTCTGGGGTATAATGGATAGAAAAGCAAAATTGTAACTGTAAAAATTTGCATTATTTTTAACAAATTTGGAAAAAGAGCATCATTTAATAAAAATATTAAGTTTTATACTGTAAGATTTAAGTTTTAACTTTAGGATTTTTTAAAAATAGAAATTTCATCAATAATTCATAAAAATCTGATTTTTGTAACTTTTCAGGAACATATAAAGGTGGGCAAAATTCAAAGATTTCCTTGAATGTTTGTTATAATAGGATTTGATCTCCAATTTTTTAAAAAAACTGCAAGAGTCTTGAAAATGAAAAAAATATTATCTATGTGAATTTAAACATGATGGAAAGCAAGTAAAAATTTTAAGCACAACTGAATAGACAAGAATTTAAAAGGATACACACATGATTAAGAAGAGTATGATTAAGAAGAGCACATGGAATAGGGACTTGTTGTTTTCAATATGTCCATATTACTTATTTTATATGAAGTATGTACTTTAGTTAATTTTAAATATTTCCTTAAAATCGTGTTTCAGTTTTCCTTTTTTTATAAGCAAATAAGTACAAAAGGATTCTTTTATATCTTACCACAGTGGTTCCCTATCAAGAGTGCATTAGAATCCTATAGATAACAATATTGTATTATACACTTAAAAATCTATAAAGATGATAGATCTCATGTTAAGTGTTCCTACCACAATGAAAACAACAACAACAAAAAAGAGTACATCAGAATCAACTAGGGAGAGTTTTTGAGAAATATGCAGATGGCTGGGTCCCATTGTAGAGGACTGAATTAGAAAGGTTTAAAAACCACCAGACTAGAGAACCTTTAAGGTTCTTTCCCAATCCTGAGATTATATTACTTACAAATATTTTGTACACCTTCAGAATCTAACCACCAACAGCTACACAGAACAAAAGCTTCATTTCTATAAGATATGTGAAGGTTCTGTCCCCTGGCACTATGCACTCAATATTATTGACCTAGAGAAACTCAAAGGAAATAAACTGAATATTAAAACATGTAAACTTTAACTTAAACTTTTTTTATTATGGCTATTTTGACACAAAATCAATCATATTTTGCTACTACCAATGTAGGAATTTGGGGAACTGGCTCTAAAGTAAGCACCAATTATTGCAAAGGTGACAGGGAGGCAGCGTGAGGAGAGGCATAGTTGCACATCATTATATTGGTTCCGTAACCTAAAACCATCATAAGTGGCATTTCTCAGCAAGTCAAATTGTTAGTATTTTTCTCTAGAGTGGCAATTCATCTACATCAGTGGTTCTTGATCCTATTAGACCCAATGCCCCTTTGTTACACATAAAAGTCTATACATATACATTTATTTTAATTCCCACTAAAACACTGAGAAAAACTCACATGTGCTGCAAAATTCCCAAGTGCCTCCCAGAGGTTCTTACTACTCCATTGAGAACCACTGGTCTATATGAACCTTTCTTTTTTCTTTTTGGCATATACTTTATTTTCTGAAATTTTACAAAAGTGCTCATTCCCACTTTTGTTGTAGTAGGATGATTAGAATGATAAATAAATACTGATCATATCAGATAGGACAAAACATTGTATTTGATGTTTGTTTTTTCTTGCATGGAAAGGAAAGTTATTCTAAACTTGTTTATATTGTGGAAAAATTATACATAAAAGTTATCATTTTAGCTATTTTTAAGTGAACGTCCAGTGGCATTAAGTACACTCACATTTTTGTAAAACCATCATTACCACCCATCTTCACAACATTTTTCATTTTCCTAAACTGAAACTTCAGACTCATCATACAGTAACTCCCCAATCCCTGCTCCCTATTCCCTCTCCACCCAGCTCCAGGCAACCAGTATTCTACTCTCCACGGCTATGAATTTGGCTATTCTAGTCATCTCATAAATATGGAATTATACAGTATTAATCCTTTTGTAACTGGCTTATTTCATTTAGCATGTCTTCAATGTTCAACCATGTTGTAGCATATGACAAAATTTTCCTCGTTTTTAAGCCTGTATAAAATAGCATTGTATGTATATACCACAATTTGTTTATCCATTCATTTTCACATTTTGATTGTGGTGAATAATGCTGCTATGAACATGGATTTACAAATACCTGTTCTAGTCCTTGACTTCAATTCTTGTAGTTATATACCCAGAGACAGAATGGCTGGTGCATGAACTTTCAGTACCTACATGCATACTATTACGGATTCTCACCCAGGGTTAGGAGGATGTTTATTGGTCCCTGATCTCAGGCTAAAGCTTCCTTGATATGAAGACTACTTTTAACTGAAAATCTTAGCACACTTCAAACCCAGAATCTATTAATAAGGAATTTTACCTAAAACTGGTTATCTGTTAAAAAAAAGTGAATAAAATTATTTTTATACCTATAGAAGAGAAATACAGTTGTACTCATAATTCTGCTTCCTCTATCTACCTACCCTAAAAAAATTCTTTCCCCTGGGTTTTCTAAGTAATCAGGGTTAAACTGTGAAGATATAACCATTCTTTTTTATCCACACTAATGCAAAAATACACTGATGCAAACAATCCAAAAGCCATTTATATATGACATTGAAATGTATTATTATATTTTTATTTGGCAGAATATCTTCCTAATTAAATTTTCATTAGGCATCTATTAAAAGGAGTTTACATTTCCTAATTAACCCAATGACTAAAGCATATGTATTTTGGGAACAGGTTGGAAAGAGTACTTAGTCTGAGAGAACTTGCTGAGTACTGAGAAAAAGTGACCTAAGTATTTTGGTAAGTTTCACTAAGTGGGGTTTGGACATAGAATTTATTTCAGCACTAAAAATTTTTCATATCTTTTCATATAGATTTTATGTTAAATTAACACATTCATAGAAATATCATAGTTATAGATATATCCTCACTTTAAATAAAGATAAAGACTTCACTTTACATACAAGGATTCACAGCTTAGAAGAAAGTCATCACAGAATTCCTTTGAACATAAAGTCCTATGAGTTAAATGCCATTCAAAAATGAATGAATAAATTAATGATTGAATATCCATTCAATTTCTACATATTATGAAAGACCCTTAAAATGTCCACTGAAATAGTAATTAGTCACAATAGGTGAAATGGCTGCTTTAATAGGTATTTAGCCTGTTTTTCCACTTCGAATTTTACTAATTTAGCCAATAATGCCTAAAAGAAATCAATATTCCATTTTTTATAATCTTAGTCTTATCTTCCTTCATACATAAAACTGGTGAAAAAAATTACCTTAGCCATGCACAGGCATCACCTTATGATAAAAAATAAGCAAACTTTTATGCATAACAAAACATTCATTCTTCAGTATTCTGCTTTCTAATTGTTTCTACAAATAAATTTTGATAAAATGTAGAATCAGTATGTTTGTGTACTATGTGATGTGAGATTCACTTTTGAATCAGTTTTAAACCAACTGAGCACACACACCAGCTCTAAAAGGCTTTGTGATTCCCACAAAGACTAAGTCTTATTAAATAACCTCAGAACAGAAGTCATATTTTCTATTATTAAACAGAGAATTCTGGTGCTAATGGAAAGCAAACAACACTCACACATAAAAAAATGTGATCTGCAAAACTCTTTATGTAATATAAAGTTGCAAGCACATACCAGATGTGTAGCACAAAGCCTTGCACTTACCTGCTGGTCAGAGGCTGTTTTTGCAGCGCTTTATCCAGGAGAAGAGATGGAGCACTTCTCCTCCTTTCCACTAATGCTTTCATTTTCTGTTGAGGAATAAATAAATAAATAAATGAAAACCACATGGCTTCTAAGGTAAGTAAATGTCGATTTTCAATCCAATTCAACAAGTTTTGTATTGTCCATCTTTGCCTATCAAGGAGCCTACAATTTTATTATGTAGATAAAACTATAACATCTAAAACAGAAAAGTTAAAAAGAATAGGATAGTAAGTGCCAAAAAGTGGTATAGGTAGTAAGTGGGTTTTTTTTTGTATGGTCAGAGAATAAAGAGGTTAAATGTTGATCAGAATATTTAGGAAAAACACCATCCTAACTATTATTATTGCTGGTTATGTGTCCAGCCCTATGCTAAAGGCTGGATACAGATTCTTTTATTTATACCCCAAAGTGTCATCAGAGTAGGTACTACTCTATTTCATAGGCAGGATAGGTCTCAAAGTGTCCTTGAAGGAAAAACAAGTAAAAGGGAGGAAACACAGTTAAAGCAAAGGCACAGAGACTAGCTCTTAAATAAACATTTAATCAACCTTTAAATTTTATTTTAAATTTAAATGTTTACACATTTGGGAATCCCTCCTTCAAAATAGATTTTTTTTTTTTGCTGTAACTTAAAAATAGTCTTTTTTCGTTTTTTTTCTAGGTGGTGTATAAATATAATTCAGGTACTTTGTTTCCACTGACTTAAAATTTGTGGCATATGAGGTTTTATTCAACTTGAATTATCCAGATAATTACTGTTTAAATTCAATCTTTTATATTTAACACTTCTAAAAACAGCCACTAGAGACACATGAGTTAAACTGACAATCAGTCACAAATAGCCACGAGTATAGTTGAGGCTGTATCACCAAAGCCATTCTTCTCACTATACCCTCTGACCCTTCTCTCACTTCTTTGGCACAATTCTTATCCCACAAATTCATCTAGGGATCTGTCTCAAATTATTGTTGTTAGAACTGCTCTGGCCTCAGTGTTGCTGTTCCCCTCATTAATCTTTTGGTTCACACCTGGAAATTTTATGCCCAAATCTCCTTAGCACAACTGAAACAGCAAATGAAATAACTGGATAAAACATTAATAAAGGATAGGAAACAAATAGGTTAAAAATAGAGAATATCAGACATCTCATCTAGGAGATATTAACCATGAATCAGTTTAAGGCCAAGTTACTTGTATAAAAATTTTTTGCATGATGTGTATTTGTTGCCTTCCTCCTATAGAAACAGCCCACAGTTGCTATCAGTGGGGAGGGGAACCTGTGGCCCCAAGGCCACGTGTGGCCTTCCAGATCCCCGAGTGAGGCAGCTCGACCAAATCCAAACTTCACAGAACAAATCCCTTTATTAAAAGGATTTTTCCTGTAAAATTTGGATTCAGTCAAAAGGCTGCACTCGGGGATCTGGAAGACCACATGTGGCCCTGAGGCTGCAGGTTCCCTACCCCATCTTCCATTACTCACACCTCTTAGGAACATAACCCTCAGGAATCTAACATCTTAGGCTAATGTGACTGTGGAGGTTGCAAAGAGAAAGGAAATATGGGAGGCAAGTGTCTGTATTGCAAGGTACAGCAGCACCTCCCCACATGAAGAGTCTTAATCCTGGAAGACTGTATTGATTTTTCTAAGAAAGGTGGCAGTTCATTCATATATATCAAGCTATGTTCCAGATTTTTTGCAGCATTGTTTCACCTTCAGGCCTGGGGGTTTGATTCATACTTTCTATCCTGATTCCCTTTATTTAGGACCTATTTACTACTTTGAAATTTGGAATATTCCCAATCCTGTAAGCTTTACCTGAGCCTCTTACCCACTGTCTGCTTTGACCTTGAAGGTCTGTCTAACCTATTATAATTAATGGGAGCCATTCCAAGACCTATCTCCCCAGTTTTGCATCTGCTTCCCCTAACCCTCTGATATCACTGTCAGCAGATACAAGATTCTAAACTAGAGCTTCATTAGTACATAATTTATAATTCTGAGCTCTCTGGCTTTCAGGTTTATGAAGAATTTGGAAGGGTTCAAAAGACAGGCAGAAAATTATTAAAAATGTGGAGAAAAGAAAGAGCCCACGAAAAAAGTTAAAATGGTCTGAGATTCTTCATTTGGAAATAGTAATGGTTTCCAAATTAATGCAGAGCTATAATATGGAGAAGAGTGAACATCTTCCAAGGAGGATAAGGCAAAAAGAAATGGATTAAATTGTAGAAAGAGAATCCAGGTTGACTTTGGGTAGTGGTTCTTTGAGAAATTTACAAAAGTTGTGAACTAAACTTTGCATAGAATTTCAGAGGTTCAGAAATCCCCACAAAATGGATTTCTTAGGGATTCATAGTTCCAAAATTAAGAAACCTTCAGATGTAAGTAAATCTTTCTGAGAGTGATAGCTGTTAAACATGAGAATGAATAAAGAAGGGTGATACATTTTCTTCTAAAAAGGTGTTTTTAAAATAATTTTTCATAAAAATCTCATGTAGAAGACCATTTGTATACACAATGATTAGACGGTATTTTTTGAGTTATATAATTGTCAGATGTATAAGAGGTCAAATGCTGAGTATCCACACCTCATCTAGTTGGATTCATATGGAAGAGAATGCAATCAAACTACAGGCAGGATATTGTTTTTACTTGAGGTCCTACTGTCTGTACTCAGACTTACTCTACCACTAACGAGATAAACAACTGAAGGCAATTCAGTCACTTTTCTGGTCACTTTTCCTTACCTACAAAATGAGAAAATTTGGACTACATAGTCTCTTATGTCCCTTCTATTTCTCATGTTCCCACATTAAGTGTCTACCAAAGATGCACCCTGGATATACAAGAAAATAAACATTACATGTATCATGCATTTAGGATTCACAGGATTCACTTCTCTTTAAGTAATAAAAAGTCTTAAGAGCAGCCAATATAATCTGGGTCTTCATAAATAGATTTAGGTATTAATTGATTCAAACTACACAGATCTCTTTCTTTTGCTCAATGTAGCTAAACAAAAGGCCAATGGCAACTTCAAAACAAATTCACTAACGTATTAAAGAATCTGTTCTCAGGCAATAAAGACTTGTATTTTCTTCTTATATACAACAATGACATGAAATATAATACATTGAAATAGAATGAGACTATTGATTCCTTTATAAATGTATAATAATATAAACTTATCAGGACAGGTTGAAGTTATGCTTATCCCAGCACCAACAAATTGTATGGTTGTTCTGTGACAGGAATAACTATGATTCTTTGCCTCACAAGAAACAAGGTAAATTTCAAACAGTGTACAGTATATTTTCTTTGTCTGCTTAAAATACATTTTTTTTGGAATTTTCAAGGGCTTGATATTCATATCTAGATGACATCATAAAGAGTAGATGACACCTAGTAATTTGCTATGGACCTAGATGGTCAGAGTCATACCTATCCACTGTAAACTCCATCTTTTGAACAGTGTTCACATATATCACTTTGAGCTACATAGTAAAATGAACATCACTCTGATGACAAAATAAATCATTTGTCAACAAATGGTGTTGCAATGTATATCCACATGCAAAAGGATAAAGTTGGACTCCTACCTCACACCATATACCAAAAATTAACTCAAAATGGATCAAAGACCTAAAAGTAAGAGCTAAAAATATAAAAATCTTAAAAGAAAACATAGGCATAAATATTTGTCACTTTTGGATAAGGCAATGGTTTCTTAGATATGACACAAAAAATACAAGCAACAAAAGAAAAAAAATCAAGACAAATTAGACATATGCAAGATTTAAAATATCCATGTTTCAAAAGACACCATTAAGAGAATGAAAAGACAGCCCACAGAATGGGAGAAAACTTTTGCAAATCATATATCTGATAAGTGACTTGTATTTATATTGCAACTCAATAGAGGCAAATTACCCAATTAAAAATGGGCAAATAATCTAAATATACAGTTCTCCTAAGAAGATATACAAATGGCCAATAAACACATGAAAAAATGCTCAACATCATTAGCCATCAGCAAAATGCAAACCAAAACCACAATGAGATACACACATTAGGATGCCATAATATAAAGATAGATAACAAGTGTTAGTGAGGATGTGGAAAAATTGGACTCTTATACTGGTGGGAATGTACAATGGTATAGCCTCTTTGGAAACAGTTTGGCAGTTACTCAAATGGTTAAACATAGAGTTACCATATGATCCTGCAATTCCACTCCTAGGTACATATCCAAGAAAAATGAAACCATATGTCCACACAAAGACTTGCATGTGAATGTTTAGAGCAGCATTATTCATAATACTCAAAGAATGGCAACAAAACCAATGTCCATCAACTGATGAATGGATAAACAAAATGTCATATATCTATACAATGAAACATTACTTGGCAATAAAAAGAAATGAAGTATTGATACATGCTACAACATGGATAAACATTGAAAATATTATGCTAATTGAAAGAAATCATTACAAAAGACCATATATTATATGATTCCATTTGTACAGTGTCCAGAATAAGCGAATGTACAGAGACTTAAAGTAGATTAGCGCTTGTCTAGGCTTTGGGGGTATTGAGGGATGATGGCTAAGGGTGTAGTATTTCTTTTTGAGGTAATGAATATATTCTAAAATTGATTATGTTGATGAATGCATAATTCTATGACTACACTAAAAGCCACTGAACTATATACTTTAAGTGGGTAAATTGTATGGTACGTGAATTATATTTGTTAAAAACAACAAAAAAGCTAACTATCAAACTACTAAACCACTGGCTCTATCCTAGCAAACTGGTACATAGCCAGAAGCTGTAACTTTCTTGTTTCTTATAACACAAGAAACTAATGAAACTCATTCAGTAGCAAGCATATCTTTGCATTCTCAAATGTGAAAAAGCAAATTATTTATTTGCTTTTTGCCCAATACATTTTTGTACAAAGTTTCAGTGGCTCTTCATCTGAATTCCTCAGAGATCCGAGGAGTCTGCCCACCTGCCTATTGTAATACGCCACCATCCCTCCCCTACTCCTCCAGTGCCCTATATAAGGTTTTCACAAGGAAATTCTCAATAGTTGTCTTGTAAGTGAATGAATTAACATCACCTATCTCTAGAGATTTTAAGGTGGTAACAAAGTGTGCCTATGTAGGAAAATGAATGCATAAACAGGCAACTGGAGGAAAAAAAAGTTTGGTTTTACTTTCAACAATGCAGAAAACACTTTTTATATAAAAACCTGTATGTAGACTCTCACTGTAATTTTAACTTCATGTCAACCAAGAGATACAGTACTATTTTTGGAATCTCTAAATCACTCTGAATCTGGTCATTCTTAGTTCTCACAGAGATTAGAGGAAAATAATGCATATAAAAAGAAAGGAACAGGATGAAAGATTTAAATCAAAGGTAAACTACAATTTCTCATGCAATTTTGTTTTGTTCCAATCACTTTATTAGGAAAAAAATGTAAGCATTTCAGTTTAAGTTAAGTGAAATGGTGAAGTATTTAAAATAAACATGTAACTAAAATAAGGGCTTTCTGGAAAGCTTTTAAATAACTTCAAATTTTCAAGCTTAGAAAAGAATATTTAATCAAATTTACAAATTAGCTTACTCAAATTTGACTATTAATCCCTTTGTGGCTAGTCTGTGCAATTTAGTAAGCAATAAATTCTTTCTTGCTTGTTTTCCCTACATGCCTGCAGCATTACTTGTGGAGCCATACCCAAGCCACTGAACAATCATACTTCTAAGGCACTGGCTCTGCAAGCGAAAAAGAGAATTACTTTTAACTTTGCACCTTGCTTCTGGGTCCTATTAGCACAACAAAGTTTTGACAACTGGATAAGCTAAAGCTTCCTGCTACTGTCAGTTTGGTCTGTAATAAGTATGATCTTCTATTTATTCATTAATAATCCCATCCAGAATTGGTCTGAGCACTTAGCTAAAACAAATGTCATCACAGTACAGACTGCTGTAAAGGGATTTAAGTTCCTTTCTGATATTAGGAAAGAAACAATTTTACTTTTTGGCTCTTTCCTTTTTCCAGGAGACAATTACCACTTTGAAGTACAACAACAAACAAGAATCCATGGAATGCAGAAAAACGGGCACTGGACTAGGAGACATTGGACCTTAATTCTGGACCCCAGTTCTACCACTGAATTTTTCAGATTCTCTCTAAAATGGACCTAATATTTGTCCTACCTACCAAAGAGAACCAAATGAAAGTATATACATGAAAGTCCTCTGAAATGAAAAGCACTGTGATGAGGTAATACATACAGTAAGCTGCATAAGTACTGGGCATAAATAAATATGAGCATATTAGAATTTCCCTTGTACGTTATTTTTTGTTTCTCTGCTCCATCCCCACCCATGCAGGACTCTGGATTATCACTATGAGCCCTTAAATTGGCTGACCTTCTTCTTTGGCAAAGCCACCACTTTCAAACTTTCGTCATGATTCCCTTTCAGCAACACTAAAAGCCACTGAATTGTATGCTCCAAGTGGGTGTATGGTATGTGAATTATATTTGTTAAAAAAACCAAAAAAGCTAACTATACCCTGGAGTAGGCAGGATCAATCACTAAAGTTCTCTGTCTAATGATCCCTTACAGGGCAGGGCTCCATGCATATTTCATATCATGGCTCACACAAAAGATATTATTTGTACAATCATAGCATACTATGGTAAACAAAGGACACTCTGGCTATCTCAGTCCCCATCCACTTGCCTGAGGGCCAAAGGGCTGAACCATCTGCAATGGTTGGTAAGCTCTGCCTTACAGTGGCCCCTTCATTTTCCTCAGGAAGAGGGAAAAAGTACTGTGATCAAATCTAAAAACGTAATGGTAAAAAAAGAAAAAAACCCTAGAGTGTATCAAATGAGAATAAAAAACAGATGCAGGTCTATCTAGATTTAGATATAGTGTCACCTGGTAATGGCTATTGTTAAAGCTAAGGTTCAAGAGGGTGAATGCAGGGGTAGGAGAGGGAATATAAACACTCCCCTAGGTGTCAATTAGGATTCAGGTAAATAAGGAAAGCAAAAGGCCACAGAGCAGCTGGGTTTTCCAGACCTTTGATATGTGAGCTGATGTGAGCACATATATATTCCATTTTCAGAGTCCACACACAAGTGACCAGACATCCAAAAACAGGTTTTACATTTCAGTTGTGCCATGTGACAGGTGTCTGTCAAAATTAGGTCAAGGCTGCTCAGCACACCACTGACCTACAGTGCTGATGGGGCTATTTCTGCTGCCAGTTGGATGTTTCTAATCTAAGCTTGTCCTAGAATAATAAAGTAAGACTGAAACAAAATTATAAAATAAACTGGGCTGTGTTGCCTACAAGCCCCATTATTGGTGGCTCACAGAAGGCAATTAATCGTGGCACAGTCTCCTTTCAGTAAACAAAAGCTAAAGATCACCCCATCCTAGCTTGCTTCAGAAAACTGCTGCAGTTGCCACAACCCAATTGAGCATTCTGTCTGCAGGCTTTCTACACACAATAGGCCGTCTAGAATCCCTGTGATCCCAAACACTTGAGATACTACCAAAACGAACAGGAAAGCAAACGTTTCCTTCACTGAAGGTTTATTCTAGGGGTTCTTACCAAATGCTCTGGAGACATGAAGGGTATGACTCATGAAACTCCACTGAATCACAATAATAATATACACATGTATTTCCTGAAAGCACTGTGTACATTATACAAGTGTGTATATGAATGTATGTATACACACATAAATAACCTTGATATTATATACCTATTTTTTGTGACATTTTATATGGTTTATTTTAGTGGCAATTTAAGTTGAAATCTAGTGTATTTTCAGCTATATAGATACCTTCCAAAAAGGCAAGTTTTATAACTACACAGTTTTGGTAAGTTGTATGTGGTCCTATAGGGCACAAGATACCTCTACTTCGAAAAGAATAGCCACCAAGTTCTGGACAGAAGGATAAGAACTGTGAAAGAATTCAGACACCTAAGTTATTGACTGTAGAGGATTTCATTTTCTGTAGGTACATCTCACTTCTCCTCAGTCTACTGAACATGTTCCACTTTTTGTCCTGCAGACCTTTCACCAAATCATAACCCAGGAGAACACCAAAGGCACAAGAGAGTGATAAATTGCTTCATGACAATCTTCACTTCAGAACTAAAAGCAACAACTGCACTAACTATTTAAGTACCCGTGACTTGTGAATTTTCAGTCTATCAGTTACAACTGTCTATTTTAACTTAGGGAACTCACTCTTCAAAATTAATAATTACTGTTTAGACACATATCAAAATAAAATATTGGCTGTAACTTTTATGTTATCAAAACTATATTCTGTTCTAACTATATAAATTTTAGAGTCACAAAAAGTTAATTTTTCTTTTGCCATGTTAAAACGCATGGTGGTGTTCTTATTTTAAGTAAGAGTAAATACGGACACAAGACTTTTCCCGGACTCAAGATACATGACATAAAAAATTTGCTGAATTGAGTTTCCCAAACACATAATTTTCCATAGCAGAATCATATGAAGCATCGGATTCAGTGCATCCACATGTAACTCTGAAATACTGTCAAACAAGTTTGTCTAGAGAATATGTCAAGATTTCCAACAGCAAGCCAAGACTGAGGTATGAGCATGGAGATCAGGCCTGGCTGAAGAGATCATGAAATACATCTGTCTGCCTTATACAAAACATCTAAAAATGACAGAAACTAAGGCATAAAAATCATGGAAGTACCAAAGTAATTAGAACAGTGATTGTATCATTTATTGTCACTATTAGTCAACATTTACCTAACATTTATCTAAAGGCAGCAATGAACACAACATTTGATGGTAGATAGAGAGGGTATAAACTCTGCTCCCCAGAGAGTGTAAATCCCCTTTCAAGAGGAATGCCTCTCAAGGCCTCTGCTTTTCTCAGCTGGTTATACATAATTCAAATCTATGCTCTCCTTCATCTTATGTTATAAACAATAGCAAATGCAGCTTAGTCTAGTTGAAAAGAGAAATGGAGTTGGAAGATCTGGGTTCAAATTCCAGCTCTTTTTCTTCTTCTGTAAGAAAAAGTTAATGCCTACCTCATATAATTGATGTGTATTAAATAGCTAGGAATTCACTTAAAGAGGTTTTTAAATTTTCTTTACTCTTCCATAAATTATAGCCAACTCTTGTCTTTTTGATCCAGTTTCTGCCTCATATTTGATACCTGTAGCCTCCAATGGTAACTGCTTTGAAGGATAGCATTCATTCATATACATGTATTAATGTTAACTTTTTAAAAATGAAACTTTTTTGCTTTACACCTACTCTCACTTGGTTAGATATACTAATGACTTACGTACTTTTTTGAAAGTGTTTTCATACACCTTCATTTGACTTGTTAAAAAAACCTCGTGAGATATACAAGATATGGATTACCTCCATTTTACAGACAAAGAAAGTCAGAAGTTCAGAGGTTATACAAGTAATAACACAGGCCATCTATGATTAATCTAATTGTTTGATAATTTCAGGAGTTTCCCTGCCAAAACAATCTTATGTATTTAATTGTATGCAATTCACTTTGTTATTTGAATAACATCAGAGAAGGATTCAGTAGGATAATATTTTTTCCCAGTATTGAAGAGCTAAAGCTTACTCACTAGGATGTTTCACTTAAACCAAGTATAAGACACACACATGGCCAAAGTCAGCTCTTGGGAGTGTTCTACCATGAGGTTCTATAAACAGATTTGGACCCAGAGAATAGAGAAAGAAAAGGCAGAATGGAGTTTACAACAGCAGCTCCTACATTTTAAAATGTTGGAGCTATTTTAAATTTATTTTCCCTTGACTGGCTTTCCGTGCCTGTAAGTCTCTCTCCCATAGCCTCTCATCCTATTTAAAGAGTCTTACATTTGTATGTTAAACCAAAGGATCAGGGTGTGTGAGTCTGACACAAATCATCCATAACTGAAATGATTCTAATAAGAGCTTCCCATTTCATTAAAACTGTTTTGTGCAAATGTGGATATCCTCAAGGATGCATTATTCCAGAAGAATTTAAAGCTTTATTTATATGCTATTATTATATTTTAGAACCCTATTTTTAGCAATTACTGTACAGATTTATTGTGTATTCTTTTGAAGAGCCTCGGTGATAGAAAATCTTTGTCCTCTGAGACTGGATTTGATTTTTGGAACTGGTGAAATCTTCTGAGTAGCAAATAAAGGTGAGCGATCCAGCTAGGCAATTCTGCTTGAGGTTAGAATAATAAATGTGGCTATAAAATAAAGAGATTGACTTCTTACACAGCATCTACAAACTAGCCCCTCAAACATACCTACCTCAGGACCTTTGAACTTAAAGCTCCCACTTACTGGAATCTTTTAACAGCATGCTCTGTTCACCCACAAAACAGTTAAGGGTCACTTAAAAGAGCCTTCCCTGAACACCTTAATGCAGAGTGGTTCAGCTCACCAACCCCGTTTATCTAAATCTGGGTCAGGTTTGTTTCTTTAACAAGTTATCGCCACTTTTTATTATCATTGTTTTTGTCTCTTCCTCTGACCTGTGCTGTCCAATACAGAAACCCCTAGACACATGAGGCTATTTAAATTTAAATTCAAATTAGTTATAATTAAGAAAACTAAAGAAAAAAACCGTCATATTGGATCTTAGCAAAATGAACTGTTCTTTAAAAGACATTGCTAAGAGAGTAAAAAGACATGTCATGGACTAAGAGAAAACATTTGCAAATCACATATCTGATAATAGACTTTAATCCGGAATATATAAGTAACTCTCAAAACTCAATAAGAAGAAAGCTAGCAACCCAATTAAAAACGGGCAAAATATCTGGATAGGCACTTCATCAAGATAATATATGGATGACAAATAAGCACATACAAAGATGTTCAACATCATTAGTCATTAAGGAAATGCAAATCAAAACCATTAGATACCACTTTATACCCTCTAGAATGACTATAATTAAAAAGATAGATAATAAGAAGTATTGGTGACAACGTGGTCAAATCAGACTTATATACACCCAGGAAGAATATAAAATCACTTTGGAAAAAACAATTGGATAGTTTCTTAAAAAGCTAAATATATACATAAAGTATGACCCGGCCATTCCCTATCTAAGGATTTACCCAAAAAAATTAAAAGCATAAGTCCATGCAAAGACTTCTACACAAATGTCCATGGCAGCTGTATTTGTAATAGCCTAAAACTGGAAATAATCTAAATGTTCACTAATAGGTGAATGGATAAACAAACTGTGGGCTAACCATATAATGGAATACTATTTAGCAACGAACTGCTGATACATACAACATGGATGAATCTCAAAATAATTATATTGAATGAAATAAGCCAGCCCTCCAAAAAATATAAAGTATGATTACATTTATATACAATTTTTCCCATTTATTTACTTGTATATATATATTCATGTGGTTAAAGTTATTCAAGATGCAAATTAACCTACAGTGTCAGAAAACAGACTAGTCGTTGCCTGGGAATGGGGGAAGAATGAATGGATTAGAAAGAAACATAAAGAAACTCTGAGGGATGATGAATATGTTCATTACCTTGATTTGCACAGATGGTTTCACAGGTGTGTGTGTGTGTGTGTGTCAAAACTTAATAGATTTATAAACTTTAAATATGTGCAGTTTTTTATGTGTCAATTATTCCTCAATGAAGCTGTTAAAATTTTTAGGGGGCTGGGTGCAGTAGCTCACACCTGTAATCCTAGCACTTTGGGAGGCCCAGGTAGGAGGATCATTTGAGGCCAGAAGTTTGAGACCAGCCTGAGCAACACAGTGAGACCACACTCTACAAAAAAAATAGAAAAATTAGCCAGGAGTGGTGGTGCATGCCTATAGTCCCAGCTACTCAGGAGGCTGAGGCAGGTGGATGCTTGAGCCCAGGAGTTTGAGGTTGCAGTGAGCTATGATGACACTACTGCACTCTAGCTCAGATAACAGAATGAGACCCAGTCTCAAAAAAAAAAAAAAAAATTTAGTTTCTCAGTTGTACCAACCACCTTTCAAAAGTTCAGTAGTCCCATGTACCTGGTGACTACTGAATTGGACACTGTAGATAAAGAACAGTTCCATCATTGCACAAAGTTGCATTCAATAGCACTACTCTAGACCAGGGGTCAGGAATCTACACAACAGAGACCTACCACTTGTTTTTCTAAATAAATTTATTGCAACACAGCTATGCACATTCATTTACATATTGTCCATGGCTGCTTTAGTGCTAGAATGGCAGAGCTGACTAGCGACAACAGAGACTAATGGCTTACAAACCTTACATATTTACTATCTGTTCCTTTAAGAAAAGTTTACTGATCCTGCTCTAAACCATAAATTCTTGTGACAGGGGCTATGCCTATCCTTTTCACTGTTGTACATAACCAACTAATATTTATGGAACACCTAATATGTAGCAGGCACTAATCTAGGTATTGGGGAGGCAGCCTTGAACTATATAGATAAGATCCCTATTTTCACGGTTTTCACAATCTGGTGAAGGATGTGGGTGACAAGTAAATAAGAAAGTATCAGGCAAGGATGAATGCTAAGATGACAATAAAGCAGAAGATATAGAGTATAACTGAGGGGTGGCTTCCACTTAGGTAGTTAGGACAGGTCTCTGGATCTGAACAATATGAGTCAATGCTGCAAAGACCTGGGGCAGAAGGAGAGGGAAACACCAAGGCCTCAAAGTAGGAATCAATTTGATCACCTGTGTGAAAAGGAAGGCCCATGAATCTCAAGAATATACAAACAAGGAGGAAAAGGTACCTGAGGTGGGAGAAGAAGACGGGGACAAGAAATGCAGTCTGAATTTTATTATCAATGTTATGGAAAGCCCATGCAGGATTTTAAGCAGGTGAGCAACATGAGTAATTACATTTTTAAGGATTATTCTGGTGCTGCTAACTGGAGACTGGGTCATAGAAGGGCAAGAAAGGTGTTAGACAAGTTAAGAAGTTTCTTCAAAGGTCTAAGTGAGAGATGGTTGCAGCTTCCCTTGGACTACAGTGGCAGCAGTGGAGATGAAATGGAAAAATTCAAGATACATTTTCAGTGGTAATAGCTTTTCTTATGGATTGGTTGTTGCAGAGTGAGAAAATGGGGAGTTGAAAATGAACCCTACATTTTTGGTTTGAACAACTGGGACACAATGGTATGAATTACAAATATGGTGAAATTACAAACAATAAGTGCTAACATTTATTGAGTACCTATTATATGTCATCATCCACTCAATTTTACATTTAATTTTCCCAACAATCTTCGGACGGTAGATACCGGTTTGGTAATGTGTGAACCTGCTCTATTTCATAATGAAGGACAGAATCTTAGGGACAATGGCTATACTGAGTAAAAAGAATGTGGAAAAGAGCAGAGGAACCCTTCATTTCCTGGGCAAGTACTGCTCCATAAATGATAAAGCTGCTCTTTAATGCTTCCTCCCTTT
>CAUYRT010025537.1:0-21917 GCA_963574885.1 Lepilemur ruficaudatus | reverse complement strand
AATTAATTTCTTTCTATTATTAGTAGAGATGGGGTCTCGCTCTTGCTCAGGCTGGTTTTGAACTCCTGACCTTGAGCGATCCTCCCGCCTCGGCCTCCCAGAGTGCTAGGATTACAGGCGTGAGCCACCGCGCCCGGCCTATAGCCAATTTTTGTGCACAAGTTTTTACTAAAGTGCAAATTACATCAAGGAAAATTCAGAGGTCAAGTGGTTGACCTGCCACTATAGAGTTAAAATGTGAAGTGTCTCAAGCTATTTCTCTCTCTCGCTCTCTCTCTCTCTCTTTTTTTTTTTATGAGACAAAATCTCACTCTGTCGCCTGGGCTAGAGTGCCTGTGGTCACAGCAACCTCAAAAGGTCACAGCAACCTCAAACTCCTCTAGCCTCAGCCTCCCGAGTAGCTGGGACTATAGGCATGTGCCACCATACCTGGCTAATTTTTACTATTCTTAGTAGAGATGGGGGTCTCACTGTTGCTTAGGCTGGTCTCGAACTCCTGAGCTCAAGCAACCTGCCTGCCTTGGCCTCCCAGAATGCTAGGATTACAGGTGTGAACCACCACGCCCAGCCTCTTTTCTTCTCAGGCTACTCTAAAACCTGCTGTTTCTACTGATGTTGAAATAAACTCATTGTTTATGATATCTGCAATTGAAAGGCTACCTGGAGATCTTACAGTCAGTTCTAGCTAAAATGTAAACAGTGAAGACTCATTTTAAACTAAAAGAAAAAAACGTTTTTAAAAATCAAACTGCCATAAAAACTGCTTTACCTAAAACTTGGATCCATGGGCATAATTAGGTTACCTATCAGGGCAACTAACGTGTAGCCATGTGAACAAGTTACAGTTTTGTCAGAAGTTTAGATCCAGTTGTCTTTTACAAACTGGTGAGTTGTGTTACTATTTCATGGCTAGAGTTCTAGGGTAAAATCTATTGGAGCTTCATGTGCATGTGCATGTGTATATGTTGAGATATGTTTTGTGCATATCCATGCAGTATATATTTGTGCCTGGACCGGCTTATAAATAAGGGAGCACTCATAAATCAATTAAACAAGCCCAAATGCTTTTTAGTTCATGTGAATTTAGTAATCTTTGGTAAATAAACTGGGTTATTAAAAACATATTATTGATAAAGAGTAAAATTGTTTTCAAATTGTCAGCATACATTTTTGCCTGGGTTTTCCTGGATACTTTTATATTCTTAAGGTGTCAGGGTTTGACACAAAAGTTATAAAACTATAAACTCAGCCAAAGACAAAATAATCTGTTTGTATGATTTTTGATAGGTAAAGTAAATTTAATATTGTTGGTCTAATGATAATAGCTAAATCTCCTGAATTATCAATAAAAATACCTATGTGTTTAAGGTTCTTAATTAGGTAAAAATGTAGACATGCTTAAACAAAAAAATAAATGTCAGCAACTTAGAATAAATAAAACACCAAGTAAATAGATCACAAAAACAGAAACTTACAGTTAAAGGTTTATGAAAATATTTTGATTTTTGGTCTTTTAATCCTAACTACAGATACAGTTTTTTCCACTGATTTCAATGTCTGTGGAAAGGTACACAAAACGTGTTTCTAACTTACTCTATCATCTGATATTGACAGTACTGTTAGCAATTCAAAACTGTCTTAGAAATTGTAGTTACAAGAACTTAAATTGAAAGCTTTAGTTTTCCCTTGATCTTGTCTACTCTTGATTTGCTAGCCGGTTATGTGTACGTTATGTTTCTACAACAAAGTTTTTGCCTAGAAAAAAAATTCCTAAACTGTTAATTGTTGTATAGTAATTTATTTAAGATAAAAAGTGAATGATTGTTAAAATCCAAAGAGAATCTCAAAACACTCTTACTCTTTAGAAATATTGCTGTACCCAAGTTTACACCCAAGTTGGAAAATATTTTGAGACTACTTCAGTTGTTTTTAAAACAGCTTAATTTTGATCCTCCTGTAAAAAAACATATTCCCACTTTGTGTCATTGTTTGAGGTGCTAAGGATTGGTGCTGAAGGGTTTTTTTCCAATCTACAGTCAGGTGATCTCATGTCAATGGGGTTCAGAAAACTACCCTAAAATGAAGGCCGCAGAAGCAAAAGTTCTCTGACCTTGCCTTGTCCTCCTGCCTCTTGCTTCAATTCTTCCCTGAGGATAGGCATAGAAATCAGAATCCCTCTTCCCCAAGGCAGGTCATAAAAGCCAGAACACCTTTTTCTGAAAGCTAGCCATAAAATCTAAAATTATTCTATGTAAAAACTAGCCATAAAGTAGTTATCTGACCTACTTTGTTTTACTGTAAAACCCCCATTCCAGAAATTGCCCTGCCCCACACCCAGAAGGAAGGAATGCACACTCAGAGAGTCCACACCGAATATAGATATTAGGTTGGTGCAAAAGTAATTGCAGTTTAGCATTGTTGAAATTTGCCATTTGATATTGGAATACATTCTTAAATAAATGTGATTATGTTATACATCATTCTTTTTAAAAACTGGACCATTTTAGCCGGGCCCGGTGGCTCATGCCTGTAATCCTAGCACTCTGGGAGGCCGAGGCGGGTGGATAGCTCAAGGTCAGTAGTTCAAGACCAGCCTGAGCAAGAGCGAGACCCCGTCTCTAATATAAATAGAAAGAAATTAATTGGGCAACTAAAAATATATGTAAAAAATTAGCCGGGCATGGTGGCACATGCTTGTAGTCCCAGCTACTTGAGAGTCTGAGGCGGGAGGATCGCCTGAGCCCGGGAGTTTGAGGTTGCTGTCAGCTAGGCTGATGCCACAGCACTCTACAGCCTGGGCAACAGAGTGAGACTCTGTCTCAAAAAAAAATAAATAAATAAAGGACTTAATTTTAGGGGTATATGTGTTTGTGTCGTGGGATGGATAGACTTTAGAAGAGAGAAACATGATTTATTCTGTCTGTTAGCATAATGCTGAACCACTAGATTCATAGAACATAGCTCTCATAGATGGTATGTAGAACACTTTTCATTAATTTATGAGCAGTTATAAAGATTTAGGAGTAATAAAAAGTCTTTGGTAAATTTAAATAGATATATCTTTAATTTTTCTTAAATTACTCTGTACTTACTAAATCCCACAGCATTTCTTCTCCCTATATTTCTGTAACACTTATTGCTGGGTGTGGTGGTGCTTGCCTGTAGCGCCAGCTACTCCAGAGGCTGAAGCAAGAGGATTGCTTAAGGCCAGGAGTTTGAAGTGTGCCATGATCACGCCTATGAATAGCCACTGCACTCCAGGCTGGAAAATATAGCAAGACCCTATCTCTAAAATAATGACAACATTTGTTTCTTTTACCTTTAGATTTCATGCTAAATTTCCCCATTTTAAATATGTCTTCTTTCTATAATGACCATATTTAAAAAAAAATTTTGTCTCTACTCGAGCAAAGATGTTAGAATAATTAGAATGTATTTTACTGATAAAGTATAACTTAATTTTGGCTAAGTAAAAATAGAATTTTTATACCATTTTGTTGTTTAAGAATTGTTTTATTTATAATCAAAGAATAGACTAGAATGATGAAGACATTTGAAAAGTTTTCAAAGTTAATATCTAACACTTGAGCTCATGGGCCAGTTTCTATTCTAATCCTTTTACTTATGTTGTCTCAATTAATCTTATGAGTTAGTAACAACCTATGAAGGTAGGTACTCTTATTAGTTCCCTTTCACAAATGAGGCAAAAGACAAAGCAAGGGTTACACATTTAGTGAAATAGTAGAAACAAGACTCTACTCCAGGTAGTCTGACCTCTGAGTTCATACTCTTTGACCATTGTTACAATGTTTTTTAAAAACACAAAACTATGAATATTTATTGTACATGGCTCTTTACAAATATGTCCACCAAATATAGATATAACATGTAACGTCCAGTAAGTTGAAGGAATTTGTCATAAAAATTTGAATAATTTTTTATCTTGTTACTTTTTGTAGTAATTTTTATTCTTTCCTTATCATGAACATCAAGTTTTATTGTCACTTATGAAGTAGTTATTCTAAACTTCAAATACTTTATATAGCCTTCATTTTATTTACATACTGATTTATTTAGATTAGTGATTTATTTAGATTAGATTTATTCTTCTGAATAAAGCTTTATATTATGTATAAAAGTAATTAAATACCATAATAAGAAATCTCACATGATCTTATTTGATTTTCCTTTCTTTTTGATTTTTTTATAAGCAAAATTGGGTTTTCTCAGTGAAGTATATAGGATACATGCATAAAAGTACACGAATCATAATCATACAGTTCAGTGAATTATCACAAAGTGAATGCCCATGTAACCACTACACTGGTCAAGAAATAGAACATTTACTAACACTCCAAAAGCCCTCTGATGTCCACTTTTACCTCTTCAAGAAAGTAACCACTATCCTGACTTCTACCACTATTGATTAAGTTTGTCTGTTTTTGAATTTTAGATAAATGGACCCAAAGAATAGGTATTCTTTTGTGTCTAACTTCTTTATTCAATACTATGTTTATAAGATTTCATCCATTTTGTAAATAACTTGTTCATTTTCATTGCTATGTAATATTCTATTATATGAGTATACCACAATATATCTATCCTACTGTTGGACATTTGGGTTGTTTGCAGTTTGGGGATATTGTTAATAATTCTGCTCTTAACAGATGCACACATTTCTGTGGTTTTCTTCCTAGAAATGGAGCTGAGTCATAGGGTATACGTGTGTTTACTTTTAGTAGATTATGCTTTCCAAATTGGTTATAACAAATTATACCCCCACTCTTAGTATATGAGATTTCCTACTACAGCATTAACCTTACTACCCCTTGGCATGATCAGTCTTTGTAGTTTTAGCCATTCTCATATATGGTGATATCTCCATGAGATTTTAATTTGCATTTTCTTTACAAATAATAATGACTACTTTTTCATGTTTATTGGCCATTTTGATATGATCTTATAAAGTGCTTATTCTGGTCAGACTCGTCTGGTTTTCATTTGGTTTATCTTTTTCTTGATGATATATAGGAGTCATT
Source organism: Lepilemur ruficaudatus (assembly GCA_963574885.1). NCBI lineage: Eukaryota > Metazoa > Chordata > Mammalia > Primates > Lepilemuridae > Lepilemur > Lepilemur ruficaudatus. The sequence continues at coordinate 16,878 of CAUYRT010025537.1, read as the reverse complement.
TATACACTCTTTTTTTGGTAAATTCTTTTTTTCTTTAAACTTTTACATAGATGGAGTGAATGGCTGAATTATGATATATACATTCCTGATCTTCCTCGTGCTGCTCGACTTTGCCTTTCCATTTGCTCTGTTAAAGGCCGCAAGGGTGCTAAAGAGGTAAAGTATTTCAGAAGGAACCATTATGTTTACCTCTAAAAACTTTTACTAATTATACTGCTGAATGAAATTTTTCACAAAATGGATGTTCTTTTTCTTTATTTAAGAAAACATTAATAAAAGCTATTTTAAAATTTTTAATGAATGTATCATAGAAGAATACCTTGGGAGAGCTTTAGGAATTTATGATGAATAAGTATGTTTTGAGTTCATATTGATATAATTTTTTAAACATGCAAAGTAAATACATAACAGTGACTGTATATAAATATTTGTCATGCTTGCTTTGGTTCATATTTCCAATTTATAATTAAAGAAAATACATATAATTTCAAATGGGAGAAAGGAAAGAAAGTACTTAAATTTTGAAAACTCAATATGGCTTTTTGTAGATACCATATTCTTATTAATGTAGAGACAGTTGATGAATTCACCTTTTTGAGAGCCAGGTATGGTGGCTCACATCTACAATCCCAGCACTTTGGGAGGCCGAGGCAGGAGGATCACTTAAGGCCAGGAGTTTGAGACTAGCCTGGGCAACATAGAGAAACCCCAACGCTACAAAAAAATTTTTTTTTAATTAGCCAGGCATGATAGCATATACCTGCCATCTTAGCTATTCAGGAGGCTAAGGCAGGAGGATCACTGGAGCCCAGTTATTTGAGGTTACAGTGAGCTACAAGCATATAATCATGCCACTGCACTCTAGCCTGGGCAACCTGCGAGACCCTGCCTCTTTAAAAAAAAAAAAAAAACAACTTCTTTCTGGGGAAGAAAGTGTTTTGAAATGTGTTTTATAATTAAATCCATACAGGAGTGAATATTTTTCTTTGTTTTTTAAGGAACATTGTCCATTGGCCTGGGGAAATATAAACTTATTTGATTACACAGACACTCTAGTATCTGGAAAAATGGCTTTGAATCTTTGGCCAGTACCTCATGGATTAGAAGATTTGCTGAACCCTATTGGTGTTACTGGATCAAATCCAAATAAGGTAAGTTTTTTATTACCATAAATTAGATTTTTTTCTTTTTTTATGACCATCAAGCACTATATATATATTAAAAGAAAATAACTTTTCTCCCATGTCTTAGGAAACTCCATGCTTAGAGTTGGAGTTTGACTGGTTCAGCAGTGTGGTAAAGTTTCCAGATATGTCAGTGATTGAAGAGCATGCCAATTGGTCTGTGTCCCGAGAAGCAGGATTTAGTTATTCCCATGCAGGACTGGTAAGGCAAATCACTCAGTTTATTAACTATCTGTTATAATCTGTGGATTTGGGTACATACTCTTTGTATGGAAAAGAGTATGTTTCATGTATTCTCGTTAAACTGGCATAGATATTTTGAGCTCCAGGATATATTGCAATAGAATAAAATTTTCTATATGCTAATATTTTTACTATAACTCTGCTTCTTCAGAGTCCTAACCTGCCTCATTCATTTAACAGATATTTATTGAATGCTGACTATATAGAAAGCACTGGGATAAGCACTAGGTAACAAAGTCATGAACCAAACCTACATTGAGTATACAGCCTAATGGGGAAAATAGACATTAAACAGATAAAAGCAGAAATGTAAGATTACAGTTGACCCTTGAACAACACGAGTTTGAACTACATGGGTCCACTTATACACATATTTTTTTCAATAAATATATTGGAAAAATTTTTGGAGATTTGCAACAATTTGAAAAAAAATCAGATGCACTGTATATTCTGAAAATACCGAAAAAATTAAGGACAAATTTAAGTATATCATAAATGCATAAAATATATGTAGATACTGGTTTTATTTTTCATTTACTACCATATAATACATACAAGACTATTATGAAAACTTAAAATTTATCAAAAGCTACTACACACACAAACACTTACAGACCACACATGGCACCATTTGCAGTTGAGAAGATGTAAACATATGTAAAGATGCAGTATTAAATCATAACTGCATAAAATATATGGCTGTAATAATTTCATAGCCACCTCCTCTTGCTATTGTGGTGAGCTCAAGTGTTGAAAGTATCGGCTTAAAACGCTGTGTGATGCTGGTCATCTCCTCATGAGCAGTTGGTCTCCAGTAAATTGTTGCAATAAAAAGTGATCTCTCGCAGTTCTCATGTATATTTCATCATGTTTAGCGCAATATATAAACCTTGAATAACACCATGGAACCCATACGACGTGCCACTAGTGATGCTGGAAATGCTCTCAAGAAGCAAAGAAAAGTCATGACATTATAAGAAAAAGATGAATTGCTTGATATATACCATAGATTGAAGTCTGCATTGTGGTTGCACACATTTCAGATGATTCATCTTGTAAACAGATAACACAAACTTACTGTATCAATAAATATAGTGCAGTGCTATCAGTAAGTCTTCCTGTCAACAGTAGGCATTAGTAATTAAGTTTTGGGGGAGTCAAAAGTTAAACATGAAAAAAATGGTGAACTAATACCTTTGTAACAACCTGGATGAAACCGGAGACCATTCTTCTAAGCAAAGTATGGCAAGAATGGAAAAACAGGCCAGGCGTGGTGGCTCACACCTGTAATCCTAGCACTCTGGGAGGCCGAGGTGGGTGGATCGTTTGAGCTCAGGAGTTCAAGCCAGCCTGAGCAAGAGTGAGACCCCGTCTCTACTAAAAATAGAAAGAAATTAGCTGGACAACTAAAAAAAATATATATATGTATATATATAAAATTAGCCGGGCATGGTGGTGCACACCTGTAGTCCCAGCTACTCAGGAGGCTGAGGCAGGAGGATTGCTTGAGCCCAGGAGTTTGAGGTTGCTGTGAGCTAGGCTGATGCCATGGCACTCTAGCCCGGGCAACAGAGTGAGACTCCATCTCAAAAAAAAAGAATGGAAAAACAAATACCACATGTATTCACTATCAAATTGGAACTAATCAATCAACACCCACCTGCACATATAGTAGTAAAACTCAACAGAAACCAAGTAGGTGGGAATGGGGAGGAGGGGACAGGTAAATTCACACCTACTGGGTACAGTGTGCACTGTCTAGGTGATAGGGATACATATGACTTTGATTCAGACTTCACAAAAGCAAATCATGTAACCAAAACATTAGTACCCCCATAATATTCTGAGGGGAAAAAAACAGTTAAAACACGGATTTTCAACTGTGCAGGGAGTTGATACCCTTAACCCTGCATTGTTCCAGGATCAACTATGTAAATCATGGTAAGTACCATGAAGGAAAAAGCAATAGCGTTCTAAGAATAACTAACAGGATTGAGGGGACAGACTGATGGTTATTGAGTTCAGGAGAGACCTCTGAGATATTAACCTTGAGGTTGAGACTGCAGTACTGGCATACTTTGAGCTATTCAGGTTTGGTTCCAGACCACTGCAATAGAGAGAGACACATGAATTTTTTGGTTTCCCAGTGCATATAAAAGGTATGTTTACACTGTACTATAGTCTATTAAGTGTGCAGTAGCATTATGTCTAAGAAAACAAGGTACATACTTTAATTTAAAAATCCTTTTTTTGCTAAAAAATGCTAATGATCATCTGAGCCCTCAGTACGTCATAATCTTTTTGCTGGTAGTAGATCTTGCCTCAATGCTGATGGTTGCTGACTGATCAGGTTGGTGGTTGCTAAAGGTTGGGGTGGCTGTGGCACTTTCTTAAAATAAGACAGTGGAGTTTGCTGCATTGGGTGACTCTTCTTCCCTTCATGAAAGATTTTTCTGTAGCACATAATACCGTTTGATAGCATTTTACCCCCAGTAGAACTTCTTTCAAAACTGGAGTCAATCCCTGCTGCTACAGTCACCAGCTACATTAGCCCCTAACAAAAAGGCAGCCTGTTCTTTGATTCTTTGAAGCCAGACATTGACTTCTCCTCTCTAGCTATGAAAGTCCTAGATGGCATCTTCTTCCAAGAGAAGGCTGTTTTGTCTACATTGAAAATCTGTCTCCACAAAAAAATTTTTAAAAATTAGCCAAGTGTGGTGGTGCCTACCTGTAATCCCAGCTACTCAGGAAACTGAGGTGGGAGGATCACTTGAGCCCAGGAGTTTGAGGCTGCTGTGAGCTATGATCATGCCACTGCACTCCAGCCTGGGAGACAGAGCAAGATCCTGTCTCTAAAAAAGAAAAGAAAAGAAAACTTATTGCTTAGTGTAGCACCTTCATCAGTGATCTTAGCTAGATAAGTGACCTTCTGGATAATTTGACGCAGCTTCTACATCAGCACCTGCTCCTTCACCTGTACTTTTATATTATGGAGGCAGCTGCTTTCCTTAAACCGTATGAACCGACTTCTGTTAGCTTCAAACTTTTCTTCTGCAGCTTCCTGGCCTCTCTCAGTCTTCATAAAATTGAACAGAGTTAGTGCCTTGCTCTGGATTAGGCTTTGGCTAATTAGGCTGTGGCTAGTTTGATCTTCTATCCAGACCATTAAAAACTTTTTCTGTATCAGCAATAAAGCTATTTTGCTTTCTTATCACTTGTGTGTTCGTTGGAGTAGCACTTTAAATTTCCTGCAAGAATTTTTCCTTTGTGCTCACAATTTGGCTGTTTGGCACAAGAGGCCTACCTTTTGGCCTGTCTTGGCTTTCGACATGTCTTCCTCACTGAGCTTAATCATTTGTAGCTTTTGATTTCAAGTGCGACTCTTCCTTTCTCTTGAACACTTACAGGCCTGTAAGTGGCTTGTTAATTGGCCTAATTTCAATATGGTTGTTTCTTAGGGAATAGGGAAGCCCAAAGAGAGGAGGAGAGGGTGGGGAATGGCCGGTCGGTGGAGCAGTCAGAGCACACATAATTTATTAAGTTCTCTGTCGTATGTGGGTATGGTTCATGGCACCCCAAAACAATTACAATAGTAACATCAAAGATCACTGACCACAGATCACCATAACAGATACAATAATAAAAAAACTTTGAAATATTGTGGGAATGACCAAAACATGACAGACACAAAGTGAGTACTTTTGCTGTTGGAAAAATTGTGCCAATAGACTTGCTCAACACAGGGATGCTGCAGACCTTTAATTTGTGAAAAAAAATGCAATATCTGTGAAGCACAATAAAGCAAAACACAATACAAATGAGTTATACCTGTATAAATGTGTTATTAGTTGAGGTTGGAAGCAGAGGAAATAGCAAGTCTTCACCATGTTAGTCCAGGTTCTCCAGAAAAGAATGTATAGAATATAGAGTTTAAATATTGATCTAGTTGTCTAAACTTGGCAGAAGCTTTGGAACCAATACAACTGGGTTCAAGGACCATTAATTCTCCCTAGTTTTTCAAGGGAAAAGGTATCAGTGCCAAGATAAGATATTTTTGTTCATTGGTGTCTCTTTCCCCCAGTTTCCAAATTTACCACTTTTTCTTTGGCCTGGTTGTAGGTTATAGATAGAATAGCCAATGAATATTGAGCCAAAGGCCCTGAAATAAGTCTGTCCCAGTAACAGTAACAGCAGCACCAAGTGGCAGCCTGGAATACTGTACTTAGGAACTTTATTAATTTACAGTTTTGATCTCAGTAAGGAGTTTACCAGTTCTTTTTGTAAGCTGAATTATGTAATAATATCTTTCTTGAATATATAATTTCAAATATATGAGTTTCTTCCTTGAGCAGTTTTAACTCTTTGTGAATGACTACATTCTTACTTAAAAGAATTTTTCTTTCAAAGAAAAAAGAAAAATTGATTATTTTTATAATAGAGTAAAACCTCTTTCAATTACCATTTGCATCTGTTGGAAACGTCTATAAATCTAAGATACATTATGGGATCTTAGTTTTTCTGTATTGTAAATATTTTAGTATTTCATCATCCTAGGAATTACTTCATCAGTATTCATTAATTATTTTCAACTATGCTAAAAAAAAAACTAAAATAGTATGAAGGATGGAATAGCCTAGAAGTATGATACAGTAGTGAAATAAATCATCATTATTATCACATTATCCTTCAGTTTCCTTGCTGCATTGCCCAGTGTCTTACATCATCTTTCCAGAGATATAAAAGAAGTCTGTTAACATCCTCTTTGTGGTCTTTTTGTTTGTTTGTTTGTTTGGGTTTTCTTAGGCTTTCATTGGACACTGTTGAAAATTCAGAATTTTTTACTTTCCACTCATAAGGACAAAGAGAACAAAATTGACAGAGGAAGATATTTCATAATCATTAGACAGATCACAATATGAATGCAAAGAGATAGACAATAGCAATGTCAGAAACATTAATAAATTAGTTAATAGGATACTAGGTAGGGGTCTCATCAGGAAGAGAATTAAATTGTTCACTAACATCCTATAGTATCCCAACCTGGTCTTCTCCCTGACGAACTTAGGCAGCTACTATTCTAACTGTGGGTTGGTTGTAATATTAACAAAGTAAAATTATTGGATTTGTTTCACATATGTTGTATCTAAAATTGATTCTTCCTTATCCCTGAAAATAAAATCTTACAATAAGAATAAATTATTTTACAACAGTTAAGCAATGTAAAGTTTATTGAAAATTAACTTTTTTTTGGTAGATTACACATGAATCCAGGGGCAGGGAAATATAGCAAAGAAAAGCATATAAGATATTACTTTATTTTGCAGAGTAACAGACTAGCTAGAGACAATGAATTAAGAGAAAATGACAAAGAACAGCTCCGAGCAATTTGTACACGGGATCCTCTATCTGAAATTACTGAGCAAGAGAAAGATTTTCTGTGGAGCCACAGGTAAATGTTAAGATGGAGATTCTCTGGTTTTATTTTTTTATTACAGTAAAAAAGAACTGACTTTCGCTGATCTTGCTATATTTTTACCATATCTATTGGAGTAAATAAGGCACAATTTACATGATTTTTAAATTATAAACATTGCCTTTTTAAAAACTATGGCTATAGACCTATATTTCTAGAAAATTATGCTGTATTGGTCCTTATTTTGCTCATTGAAGGCTTTCTTTTAAACTCTAAATTCCTGATGTGACTTTCCTTTAGGATTTTTTAAAATAAAATTCAAGATTTTTAAACACCCTATATAGTTTTAGATCAATTTTGTTATGATTAGGTTGTTCTAAATATTATAATTTTCAGGAGTGCCTTTCTATTTTCCTTTTTTCTTACACTTCCTCAAAGTAATAGTGTTATGCCTTATTTTCACTTATGAAGAAATTATCCTGCTATTCATAAGTGACACTGGTATATTTAAATAAATATAGTTGCAGTGCATTTCTATAGAAAGTTCATTAAAACATAAATTTTGTCCAGTGACCACAGCAGATGTGGTGACTCTATGGTTCATGTTGCATAAGTGGGTGAAAAATATGAGCTATAACATCTATTCATGATTTTCCTTAATTATCAATTAAACTTAAGTGCTTGTCCTCCATTTGGATTTTCCTTTTGTCTTCTTTGTCATTATAACTGTGTCTAAATATATATGTACATATATATACAACTATAGTGTTAAACATTGATTTCTTTTGATTTTACAGAAGGCTAGTAATGTAAGTAGTTTGGAACTTCTTAAAGATTGCATAATTGAAAAATTAGACACCTAAACCTTTTGAATAACACACAAGAATGTTTTTTATTTTGTTTTATCTTTCCCGCACAGACACTATTGTGTAACTATCCCTGAAATTCTGCCTAAATTGCTTCTGTCCGTTAAATGGAATTCTAGAGATGAAGTAGCCCAGGTAAATGTGTGTTTGGGATTACTGAGTAACTGTTGCACAGAATTGGTATGTCACTCATATTGTTTTCTCACAGAAAGTCTACATAAATATAAGAGATGAAATACCCTGTGTTTTAAATTCATTAATAATGGTACTATAGTGGAGAAAAATACCATTCACCTCATTTCCACTGATAAATTAGAACCAAAAATTTTAACCAGGTTTTAAGGGTATCCTTTATCTAAACTAATTTTAAAATAAGACATTAAGACAATGTTTTAGAGGTTTCATTACAGCTTTCTTTGCTTTTTAACTGTAATTTATTGTATTTCTCATACATAGATGTACTGCTTGGTGAAAGACTGGCCTCCAATCAAACCTGAACAGGCTATGGAGCTTCTGGACTGTAATTATCCAGATCCTATGGTTCGAGGTTTTGCTGTTCGATGCTTGGAAAAGTATTTAACAGATGACAAACTTTCTCAGTACTTAATCCAGCTAGTACAGGTAAAATAATGTAAAATAGTAAATAATATTTAATCAAAATAATGATTTATTCTAAATCTATGCAACTTCCAAAACCTACTACGTAAACTAGTTTTATGCTTTTTTTAAAAAAAATTAGTTTTTATTACCAGTAGTATCTACTTTGTTTCTGAAAAATTTTCTTTAAATCTAGCCATATAGAAACTGGCCCTGATTTATTTGATTTTTTTCCTCTTTTTAATCACCTAGGTCCTAAAATATGAACAATATTTGGATAACCTGCTTGTGAGATTTTTACTCAAGAAAGCATTGACTAATCAAAGGATTGGGCACTTTTTCTTTTGGCATTTAAAGTAAGTCATTATTTCCCCATTAAATTCTTTATATATTGTTTGCTTTCTTAATAGATTATATAAATATATATTACTTAAGTTCTTTTGGTTTTTTTTGGCTGGAAGAGTTTTCCATACTGAAAGTATTTTGTACCAATGATGAGCTTCTCTCAACCTTTTCTTTGAAATTAAATAAGCAATAAAATTCAAAACTGAATTTTATATATGAATGAGAGCTGAAATATTTTAAACATTTTGATTCTACTTTCAGTAAAGCAAAATTTTCTAGGTCCAGATTAATATTACTGTAGGTCTCACTGTATATGTGGATTAAAACATCCCAAAATATGGGGAAAAAATTTTACCTTGAAATTCAGAACAATAACGTCAGAATCCCATGTTTCTTCCTAGAAAACAAGCTAATTAAGAATAAAAAATATTTTGCAGAATGTGATATATCTACTACTCAAAGTTAGAGGTCATGAACCATATGCAATCTTATAAATTTAGAAACAAATTTGTGTCTAAACTGATTTTTTAAATATAAAAAATGGAAGCTAGAAGCTAGGTTGAAAATAACTTAAATTTGGAGTCAGTATAGAAAAGTGTAGACGTACGTGCCAGAAGAGTCAAATAGTACTCACTGAGCTCCCTGCTCCCTCCCTATTCATTTTATTATTTTTGTGCCCTGTTTCCTTTTTTCATGTTTTTATATCTTGTCCCAAGATTAGTGGATGAAAAGGAGTTGAAATAAAACTAAAAACTGTTGCTTTTTAAATTTATATGTTGAGGAACTACCTGAAAGTCTTGATTGTTTTGCTTCTAAATAATAGGTTTGGATCATTTTATTGTTAGTATGATTGTAATACTTACTGGATTTAGAAAATGGGTTTTTTAATTTTCTTAACAAAGATTATATGTACACTCCCATGTAAGACCATATATATACACTAATCTTGCACATTCTTTTAGATCTGAGATGCACAATAAAACAGTTAGTCAGAGGTTTGGTCTGCTCTTGGAGTCCTATTGTCGTGCATGTGGGATGTATTTGAAGCACCTGAATAGGCAAGTTGAGGCAATGGAAAAGCTCATTAACTTAACTGACATTCTCAAACAGGAGAAGAAGGATGAAACACAAAAGGTATGTAACTCTTTAGTTTGTGTTTGAGACTCTTGTCTTGCAGTGGTGCAGGATTGTTTAGAAGCCCCGTGTATATACAGATCATGGTATTTGGAATCAAGTACATTAGGATTTAGATCCAAGTTCCACTGCCTCTCAGTTTTGTAATGTTACATTATTTAGGCTCTTAAAACTCATTTTCTCATCTGCAAAATGGGAATAATACTGTCTTCATAGTGTTGTGATGAGAAATTACACGAGATATGCAAAGCACATGTCACAGTTCCTAGAGCATGGAAAGTGCCCAATAAATGTTAGTTCCCACTATACTTTCTCTTCCTTTCTCTTTTAAATAGCTTTAATATTTAAAATGATTCTTTCCCTATTCTATCATTTATTTTCTCTTAGCAGTGACTCTGAAAATGAGTGGGAAGAAATTAGTTTTTACATTTCTAAGTTTAAAATGGTCTCCAAGTCAGGCAGTAAATATATCACACACTTTAGTCACCTGCAATCTAGATTGGTGTAACTAAGGAAGATGAAATACAGTGTAAAGGTTTTTCATGACCTTTTCCTACTCCTTGTCCTTTATTCAGTCTAATCTACCACATCTAAATACACTACATCCTACAGTAAAAAGTGAGATTGTTCCTCATCTCTAGTGAAATGGGAAAAAAAATCCCAGTTTATCAGTGAGTTCTCAAAGGACAGAGAACGTAAATTAGCAATACTGAATGAATTTTCCCAATATCTTCATTAATATTACTTGAAGGAGGGAAAACATTTTAAAAGAAAGTTACTGTATTGATCTAAATGTCATATAGTGTGTGACTGATTTGATTTTGTTGAAGTTGTGATATATAAGTTCAAATGTAGGATATTAGAAATAATTGTACTTTTTCTAATGTTGGAATTTATGGGCAAGAGAAGACTAAACTGCCTTGAAAGAACAAAATTTATTGTATTTATATTGTAACTGAGCTAAGAAAAAAGAAACTAGATATTAGGTACATTTGTGAATATACATGCTCCTCGACTTACAATAGGGTTAGGGTTACGTTCACATCATAAACACATCATAATGGAAAATGTCTTAAGTTAAAAATGGCCATTTGTAGACAGGATGCTAAAACACAATATCCAAAAGAATGCTGGCACCACAGTGCACTGTAGAGCATCAGTTGTATACCTTGTGATTCACATGGCTGACTGGGAGCAGCAGCCCAACGTCTCGACAATATTGTATCGCATAGTGCTAGCCCAGGAAAAGATCAGAATTCAAAGTATGGTTTCTACTGAATGCATTATCACTTTCACATCATGGTAAAGTTGAAAAATCATAAATCAAAAGTAAGTCGAGAACCATCTGTATAGACATTTCTTCTAAGCTGGAGTTTTCATATCACAAATTGGCCAACGATACAATGGATTAATTAAGAACATGAAATTCATTACACAGATCATTATTAGCTTAAATGAGATTTTGATAGGGAGCTAAAATTGCAGTCATCGAAATAAAAGCAGTTACTTTTCAGTGGTTTTGTGTTTTATCATAACAATGAGTTATGATAAAGTATATGAAGCACTGTGCTAACATTAGGGATGTCAGTGATACAAAAAGAAATGCCTTTCCCACAACTATAGATTTGGGGGAAAAAAATGCCTTTACATGAACAAGAGCTACCTACTCAGTGATGAAAAAGAGGTACCTACTCAAAAATGACTAGATTATCTATGTATTCATTTATATATAGCAAGAAGAAAAAAAATTATCACTAAAATTTCAGCATGAAAATTAATTTATTATGAATTCCTAGCTCCTAACCTCTTTTTTCCCACTACTCACATTTTGTATTTTCAGTAGACGGAGGATTCCTAAAATAAAATGCCAGATACTGCATGATAGCTCAGCAATCTGGGTTCTGGTTTGAATTGATTAAAAAGGGATATTTCTTTGTAGCTATATACTAGAACCTAAATATAGTGTGAAACTCCACATAACAAATGTTTTTACAAGTCCTTTTCCCAACAATTTCTTGTAGCCTCACTAGATCTTTTTTACCCAACAGAAAGTGTGAAGGTGGTATTTTCTGAAAAGCCTAAAAATAAGGTTATTAAGCTAAGATAGCATAGTCTCCTTAGTTTTTCCTCTAGAACACGGATCAGCAAATTTTTTCTTTAAGGGCCAGATAGAAAATGTTTTAGACTTTGCAAGCCATGTGGTCTCTGTCTTAACTACACAACTCCACTCTTCTAGTGTGAAAGCAGCCACTGTGTAATGGATAGGCATAGCTATATTCTAATACAACTTGATTTACAAAAACTGGCAGCTAACCCACAGGCCATACTTGACCAACCCTGCTGTAGAGCCAAATGTCAGCAGGTAGAGTTCACCTTCCTACAGGAAAGCTTATAGTGCTGCCAACTCTTGCCTCTCTCCCTGAGTTATGCTGCTCTGTGTTGTAGAAACCCTTCTAATTAGATTTCAGCCAGTCTAGGATATGGATTCAAAGACTACACAGGCAATACTGAGGTTCCATTGTGTAACAGAGATTAGCAGTTTTTATGAAATCAGTTTCTTACCATTATTCTCCTTTTTTTTACCAGGTACAGATGAAGTTTTTAGTTGAGCAAATGAGGCGACCAGATTTCATGGATGCTCTACAGGGCTTTCTATCTCCTCTAAACCCTGCTCATCAACTAGGAAATCTCAGGCAAGTAATTTCTTGGGAGTTTTACTGACATATTTAAATAAGTGCCTTTTATAATGCTTCAAATTATTCTGGATAAAATCTGGGGAAAAGTCAAAATGTCTGTTATAATTAGAATCTCCAATTACATAGGCTTCATTCTCTCATTCTCTTACCCTCAAAATAGGAGTAGTAAAATTGTCTTAAATTCAGAGCTACATTTACTCAGAATGAGTTTTTACTACTTAATAATAGAGTTTAAACCTTCTATGGCCACAATTTCTGGTATCATAGGATAAGAAATGGAATGTAATATCTGTAAAACTAATGATGTATCTCTATTGGAAATTCATATGCAATTATTAAAAAAATTGAAGCTTCATTTTTTTCTTTATACTCCTTAAACTTGAATTTCTAAATAAAAATTGAGAAAGTTTTAAATCTTTATAACATTTCAAAAAGCTGTACTGTATATGTATTTTAAAATAAATTTGAGGATAAAAAGAATGACAAAGCTAAGGTACTTAGTAAAGTTTTTAACTATTTTAAAGGCTTGAAGAGTGTCGAATTATGTCCTCTGCAAAAAGGCCACTGTGGTTGAATTGGGAGAACCCAGACATCATGTCAGAGTTACTGTTTCAGAACAATGAGATCATCTTTAAAAATGGGGATGGTAAGGAAGAGCATTAATGAGCATATGATGCATGAATTTAGCTATCTTTTTATACACAGGATATTTATGAATCATGAAGACTATTGAAAGCGATTTAAGGAATACACACACGTGGTAAAGTATATAATATTAAGCAAATGCCTTAGCCTTTGCAGTATACATATTTAATCATTGAAAAGAAGTACTAGGTTTAGAATCAGAAGTCCTGAAATCAGTCTCTAATTATCGTTTGCTTAGCTGTGTGAGCATCCATTCGTTCCATAAGCATTCTGTGTGCCAGGCCCTAGGATTGTAGCAATAAACAAAGCAGAAATCTCTGCCCTTGTGGAGTTCACAGTGTAACAAGGAAAAGAGGGACATTAAACTAATAATTGTAAAAATAAGATTACAACCATGATACAAAGGAAAAATGCAGTCTGCTAAGGAACCATATAAAAGAAGGTCCATTTCAGCAATGAATTCTGTTTGATCTCAGTATTTTAATATAAACATATGTTCAAATTTAAGGATTCAGAAAAATAAATACTTGAACCATTTTAATTTAAAATGTTTGTGAAATGCTTGCTCACTTACACTGTTACACAGACATGCTTATGCAGAGACTTTAGAACTGAATTAAAGAATAAGAATATTGCTTTCTTGTAGATTCTTTTGAAGAGTAAATATAGCTATTTGTTTTCCATTTGAAAACAATTTCATGGCATGATCCTCAAATTTGCATCTGTGGTATTAAGTGATGATACGTATTATTTGAATTTCAGATTTACGGCAAGATATGCTAACACTTCAAATTATTCGCATTATGGAAAATATCTGGCAAAATCAAGGTCTTGATCTTCGGTAGGTAACCAATAAGGCAACCTTATTGCCATACTTAGAAAGTTATAACTTCAGAAAGTTATCCTGAACGAGTAAACTATTAATAAATATTAATTACAGAAGCACATAGAGGCATATATCTGTAAAAAAATGTTGCATGGTAGTAATTAACAATAGTTCATTATGCTATGTCTGGTACTTTAATTTGTCCTCTTACTTAGCTAGAATAGTTAATGAGATCTCTAATAAACTAGTAAAGACTCTACAACTGCCTTTGGAGTATCACCATTAGGAACAGCACATAAGAGACAGAAAAGGCCTCTGTTTTCATTCAGAAGTTGAGTTTAAAAGAAAGTTTCATAGTATAAATTTTCTAAAGCTTTATAACTCCTCTAATCTTGAATCAGTTTTACAGCAAAATTCATGAAACCAACAGTCTTAAAGTTTTTATCAGTCTGTTGGTTCCTGCCCAGCTTTCCGCAGTTATCAGTCTTATCTCCAAGATTCTGTCATACTTCATCTTCTCCTAGTCATTGTTGCTTCCAATAGTTTTTCTTTCTCTGACTCGTCTCTATGCAAATCCATAGTTATTTAGGCAAAACCTACCCTCTCTGAAAGTACTTTTGTCTATAAGTGGGTATAAGAGTCAAGTCTAGCTGCAACTACTACGTAGATTAAGTAGAAATAGCAAGTAATACCAGGTAAGGGCTTATCTGTATGCCTTTTATAGATTAAGTAGCTAGTATATAAAAATCGTATCAGTGACAAATAGTAGTACCCCTTTATTGCAAAGAAGAAAATGGACATTTTGGGTAACCAGCTAAACATAAAATAAAGCCAGCAACTTCAAATTCTTAACTTCTAATACATTGCTTAATCTCTGCTGCTTTCCCAAGACAATTAATCTTTTATGAGTTAAATTTCCTTTTTTGGTATAATTTCCTGTGTTGTAAGAGATCCACATGCCACTACTCCCACCTCCCCCAGCAGAGTAGAGTGTAAAAAAGATCGCAGAACTATAAAGAGTAAGGGATTTAACTATATAACTCTGGTAATTACAACATTTAATTGTAAATTAGTGACTGTGCTAAAAAGCATCTAAAGTTAAGCAAGATCATTAGAAATATTAAGAGTTTTTTAGTCTTATTTTCGGAATATTTTTTAACTTAAGTAATTTTAGCTAAAAAATTTATTTGAAGTTTAATTTTAAATAGAAAGTACTTAAGTTTATTTAAGTAAAACCACAGCAGCATTTTTATTCATACTTGGCAGAACTGTAATTCAGACTCCAGTCTGTTACAACTCTGTTTTTTATATAAGATGACTTAGAAGACAGTTTGTCTCTTTAACCTATGAGCATTCTCAACAGTAATAAAATGAAAACAAAATAAGATAGAATGCTGGAGTACAACCTTAAGAAATTTCTGTATTTACCAGGGCAGGTAGAAGGAAAGATTCTGTAAGAGAAATGGTCAAAGGAGCACAAGTATCAGAATAAGTGATTCACAGAACCCAAAAGAGGGGAGGGATTCACAATTTGTAGTGCCAAATTCTTAAAGGCGTTTAAGAGAATAAGATCTGTGAAAAAGCCCTTGGATTTGATGACTCATGGTTAGCTTTACGAAGAGTTTACTCACTACAGTGGTAGGTGTAGAAGCTAGGCTACAAGTAATCAAGTAAGAAAATGAAAACAAGTGTAGACTGTTTTAGGAACTTAAGAAGTAAAGGAAAGGTAGAAAGAATGAACAATAGCTTGTGAGACCACAGAGCAAGCAAAACCATACTGTAAGTTCTTGTGTGCCAGTTTGGACGGTAGCTGCTTTTTTTTTTCATTGTCTCTTTAAATTGTCATGTCTCCACCCTTTATTTACTACATGTCCCATTTAATATTCTATGTGATGAAATGGGAAGTACTCTAAAAACATTTGCGCAAGATCCCCACTCAGGGTGGTTGTATCAACAGAAGCATTTGTGGGATTATTTGAATTGTGAACTGAACTAGCTGCTTTTTTCCTGGAACACCATTTTTTGCTTAAAAAATAATAGGCAAGCTATGGTTATTCAGACATGGATATTTGGCAGACATTTTCTTGAAAATGATCAATATGTGCCTGTCTCTTCAAAGAAAACAACTGTGACAGTATTTATTGCCAATGAGACAATTTGAGCTTTTAAGCAAAAATTAGAATTTTGAAAAACTTGTATCTGCCACTGAACATAACAGTAGCCCCAAACTTAAGACTTCTCTGATGAAATTGTTAGTAATGTTAACAGTTGTGATTTTTTAGTATGGTATACTGAAAAATATCAACATTTGGAAAATGTACAAATGACTAATATGGGATAATATAAAGTCATATATGGGTAAAAGATCCATTCAAAGGCAAGATAGACAAATTGATTTTAATGTAACAGAGTACACAAAGATTATTGATATGGTTTCATATTTCATATTTCAACTTGAGAAACTATCGTCAAATTTTGAAACAGTGTCAAAAATATCTGAAACTATATGAAAAGACTATTACAGTACAAAAATCTGTATAAGGCCAGATTTTCTTTATATACTTCAGTTAAAACATTGCATTGGAATGGATAGAGAAGCATATGAGAACCTAGCTGGGTGCTATAAAGCGAGACATTTAAAAAATTTTTAGGCCGGGTGCAGTGGCTCACACCTGCAATCCTAGCACTCTGGGAGGCCAACGCGGGTGGATCATTTGAGCTCAGGAGTGCGAGACCAGCCTGAGCAAGAGCGAGACCCCATCTCAACTAAAAATAGAAAGAAATTACATGGACAACTAAAAATATATAGAAAAAATTAGCCGGGCATGGTGGCGCATGCCTGTAGTCCCAGCTACTCGGGAGGCTGACTGTACCATATGCACACTCTGATTGTCAACAGCCCAGGACAGCATAATGCCATTAATATGGT